>PVJL010007527.1:0-76993 GCA_004026885.1 Lyroderma lyra | reverse complement strand
TTTTTTTCCAGTAGAATTTGACTCAGAATCAGGACGAAAGCAATTCACATTAGATAAGAAAAAAACAACGGTCGAATCACGTCCTGAAAGCAGCTGGTCGCATCCCCAGGGCATCCCACAAGAGGGGCCAACACAAGCCGCCCCCACCCGCACTGGCTGGAGGGACCGCGCATTACAGATTTGCGCGGCCTGGTTTCAATATCCAGTTCCCTGCTCCCCAAAGCACCTTCTCTCATCAGAATAGGAGTCGCAATTTGGGTCAGGAAGAGAAGAGCCCTGTGGGTATGAGGCTTGAACCCCGAGGGAAGATCCCAGTTCTAGAAAGACTAATTATGCAGCAGCAGAAATGGATTGAGGCAGCAGTATCAGTCGCGATCCAACAATGTTTTAGAGAACGACCACTGGCCACGCACAACCAAAAATAAAGACATCAGTTTCATTTCTTGTCCTCAGAGGCCCTCCTAGATGGGAGCAGGATGCCGGTGTGGGACCTCAGATGGAAAGGTCTGGAGAAGAATAATGAGGCCATTATGGTGGTTGTGAGGTAGGACAATGCAGGTGCTAGGAGGAGCATGAGGTCGGAGGCGTGGAATCCAGGAGGGCTTCCAGAAGGTGGTGGCATCCAAGCTGACTCAACCAGGGACTTGGATGGCCCAGCAGGAGTGAGAAGGCAAAAGCCTCCAGAAATTATGACAGTGGTTGTACCTGGGGAGCAATGGATTATGGGCAATACCCTCTCCTCCTGAACCCCTCTTATTTCCCATTGCTTCTTTAAAGAGTCTATGTCACTTTTTAATAAAAATGTTTAAAAATGTTCAAAAAGACCTGGAGAATTTTCATGAGCACGTGGTCCAGCATCTGTGTCACGATCACGGGAATGGGGCGTCTTTTCCTCTTGCACCCCTCCGGCAGCCTCTTTCCGTAGCTGGTGTGTTAGTGTCCTGAGACTGCCACAAGGGACCACGGGCTGGGGGCTCAGACAGCAGACGTGGATCTCCTTTACCTCCTCAGAGTTCTGCAGGCTGGAAGTCTGAGATCTGTGTCTGAATTTCCTCCTAGAAGGACACCAGTCATATTGGACTAGTGACCGCACGTTAACTTAATCACCTCCATGAGGACCCTTTCTCCAAATACGGTCCCCTTCTGGGGTCCTGGGAGGTTGGAACCTCAGTAGATGAATGGCGGGGGGTGGGAAACAATGCACCCCATAACACTGGGGCACGATCCGTGGTTCTGGATGCGTCCTGAGTTTTCCCCCTTTGCTGTGGGAGAACTCAGAACATCAGCACGAGTGTGCACACGCAGATACACACACTTCTTTCAAGGGCCATTCGAACTCAGTGTTAGGGGACGTGGGTCTGTGTGCTGCTGGGACTGACGCAGAAGTGGCCTGAGAGAGATGGTCACGCGAGACGGGCTGTCGCTTTTATAATCTCGGATGGCCTCACCGATCTGAGCTGGGCTCCAGCCGTGATGTCGCCTGCACCCCTGACGTCAGCAGGCATCATTCTACAAGCCTGCAGCCCAACCTCTCTCTGCCTCTCCATACACCTAGCCCAGCACAGCCCAAGAAGGGAGCATCCACAGATCACTTGTTACCAAGTCCTTCTAGGTCTTCTGGTTTCCACAGGCATGGCCTGGGGGTGCCCTGCTCCCCTCGATAGCACCAGCCCACTCTGAGCATCACTGAGACATGAGGGGCTTTTGCAGGGAAGCATGCAAACCCAGGCGACCAAGAATCATAGTCACCCTGGCTTATACAGCCCCAACCCCAGCTTCAGCTGGGACCGACTGGGCCTGAGACCCACTCTCAGCCCCGTCCCTGGTTCACATTCTCCCCTTCTCCCCTTCTCCCTCTCGTCTGTAGCCCCTGCCTTCCCCACCAAGGACACTGGGTCCGGGTCTTGGAGACCCTCCTGGGAAAGCCAGGGGTGGTCAGGGCTGGCAATCCCTGCTCCTCTGTGTTTCTATCCATCAAGCAGGACTCCCGGGGGAAAGCAGGCCACAGCCTTGAGGGTAAAAGCCTCACGATGATGACCATGGTTGTTATCACTTGTGCAGGATCTTGTATCCTCCAAACCCCTGACTCGGACGTGGTCTCATTTGGTATTCACCACAGCTTCCTCTTCAGCTCCATTTTACACATGAAGAAACTGAGGCCCAGAGAAGTGAAGCAACTAACTCAAGGGCACACAGCCCTTGGAACCTAGGGCTGCCTACCTACGTGCCCTATCTACCCCAAGGAGTCGCTACCCCTTGGCATCTCTGTCGGGGTGAAATTGGGCTTAAATACGGGTGAGCAGTGGGCGGGAAAACCAGGCCACGGCCTCGAGAAATGGCTCTCAGAAATGGGGCCGAGAGTCCTTCGGGTTGACGCACGTCGTCCCACCGGCTGACCTCCTGAATATCATTAGATCTCGCAGCGTCCACCCAGACTACCAGGCCCCTGGACGTGAGGAAGTCTGTATCTCGTTCCCGGCCACAGCAGGTGGCAGCAGTGTGAACCAATGAAACCTGGCCAGAGACGCGACCAGCTGAACCCTCGCCACCTGGCAGACGGCAGCGAAGAGACTGCTGACCCCCACCCGCTGGCCTACTCCCCAGGTGGCAGGCCAGCCCGGCCTTAGGGGAGAACCCCGACAGGGGCAGAGGCAGACAGACCAGACTCTGGTCCCGGTATGCTGTGTGACCCGCTCAAGGCCAGGCATGGTATTGGGACCCAGAGGATAGAAACGGTGGGTCATTGTGGGAATGCGACATCCATCCATCCACCAGCAGCCTCACCACTGTTCGGAGTAAGAAACCCCGTCGTGTAGGGGGAAATTCCACTGGGCGCTGCTGCAGCCTTTGAGCAGAGGCCCTGAGCTGGGAGGAGAGGCCTCCCGAGGGACAGGATGGGCTTAGGGATCCCAAGTCCAGAAAGGCCACTTTGGGTCCCAGCGTGAATCATTATCTAGAAGTTCACTTTATACTGTCACACACTCACCGAGGATTTAGGGCACAAACCTCTCCAGCACCTGGCACACTCGGGCACCTCCCAGACACTCACTCAGTGACAGTTCACGGGCTTCCCTCTCGGTCTGGGGACAGTCCTCCTCCCCACGCAGTTCCAGCGATGTCCACGTTCGGCCCCACCCGAGCTCAAAGGTGCCACGAGACACCGTGCGTTACCATCCATGCCACTGGCAGTGCCTGGTTCCGGGCGGTGGCCGTGTGGCCACATTGAGCTGATCACGGTAAGTGTGCACCTGCGATACAGGTCAGCCCGTCTCCGTGTGTTTCATTACAGGTGCACGAAGACCTGTGGGGACAGCGAAGCAGGCCAGCCCCACTCCGGAGAACTCAGTCCTGGTGGCCACTGCTGGATGTCTCACCAAGAAGCAAGGGCTTTGGGGTCAGAGACACCCGGGTTTAAGTCCTACCTCTGCTCTGTGACCTTGGGCAAGCTGCCTAACCTCTCTGAGTCTTGTTCCCTTATTAGTAAAATGGGGAAGGCATCACCTGAACCAATGAGGAAACAAGGACAGGTACAAGGACAAGAGCATAACGCAGCGGGCACCGTGCCCGGCACGCTGCTCAGCCATGTGCTTATTCTCCCAGCCCCTAGCCCGGGAGCTGCCCTGAGGGTTGGTTCTCGGGGCTCCGCCGCACCCCGAAGCTCGGCCACGCCCATGCCTTCCACCCCTCCCCTCCCTGCCGAGCATCAAAGCTCTGTGTCCAGGCCCAACCTCTCTCCAGAGCTCGGAGCTCCTGGGCACCTCCACCAGCATGTCCTCCAGGCACCGCACACCCAGCCCAACGTCCCGGCTCCTCCACGACTGTCTGTGTGATTTGGGTTCGTCACCTTGGCCTTGGTTTCTACATTGTCACATGAGCAGGTTGTAGTTGATCATGACGGAGGCTCTCTACTACCCGGGGATTCTCAACTTCCATGTGTCCTCTCCCCAGCGTGGCTCCATCTCCTCCCAGACTCCCCACCTTCAACAGCAGCACCTCCACTGGCCATCGGACCCACCTCCAAAACTCGGAGTCAGCTTGGATTTGTCCTTCTTGTTCATCATAGCCCCCAACTCCAGGAGAGTCTCCGGCAGAAAGGCTCCCCTGTTCATACACCCCTCCCTAGTCTAGACGCCTAGCACCCACAGGCTTCCCCATCCCCCCACCCCCATCCATGGAGGCCATGCTCCAGGGTAGCTCCCGCCCCAACAGCCTTTGCACGAAGTCTGGGCCTCCTCGGGTCACCACCGAGAACTGGACTTCACTGTTGACAATGTCCACACCCTGGAGATGCCTTTTCAGGTCTGAGGACGAGGAGAGGGACCTTTCATGGTGTTCACACCAGATAATAAATACGTGTCAGACTCAGGCATGCTCTCCTGCTTTTCAAAGCACAGCCCTCGGGTGCTCATGTCCAACCCAAGACAGCCTGTACCATGAAGGCTCTGGGTCTTTGCACCCCAAGAGTGCACTGGCATGTGACTTCCTGCATATAATTTCAGGGGGTTCCTAGCCCCCCAAGCCCATCTATAGAGCGAAGTTTGCTCCTGATTGAGCTCATTTTACAGATGAGGAGACTGAGATGCAAAGAGCGGAGGGGCCCGTCAGTGAACACACAGATGGTCTGTCCTTACGTCAGTGCCGGGTCCGCTCTCACGCCGGGTCCACGGCTTTGGGCACTGAGGCGTGTAACACCTGCCATCTTTGCCCTCTGTGTCCTCATCCACCCAGAAGGGCCCAGGCCTGCAGCGCGAGGTGACGTGGGGCCCAGCTCGGCCCTGTGCGCGCAAGACGATTCCTGCCCCATTCCTGTGCTCACCTTCCTGCTCTCTTCCTGACAGGATGTTGGAGGGCAGAGACCGTGGTGCCATGTAAAGTGGTTACAGAAGGCTTCGTGGAAGAGGAGAGCTGGGTCGAAGCCTCAATTTTGGGTGCTAGAGGGAGGCAGGGGCCAAGGTTATTAATAGGCCTAGCCTGATAGGCCCGGGGGGGCCGAATGTGATACAGACACCCAGCACCACAGTTGATGAGTACCTGACACCGGAAGGGGAGGGGGCCAAGGCCTGGGGGGAGCGCCACCTCCCAAAATAGCCAGAGCAGAAGCCTATATAGGTGGCCATCCCCCCACCAGGCTCACTTCCCAACAGGACTCCCACCAGCCCAGCCTTTCACTGCAGCTCCCAGCCCTCCACCCCTACCCGAGGTGAGTGGCCGTCACCGAGGTTGCAGGAAGCTGGAGGGATGCAGTGGAGGGGACCGCCACATCTCCCCTCTCCACAGGGACACAAGGGCTGGTGAGGGGTGCCGGAAGGCAGGCAGCTGTGGGATCCTGGGATCGCCATCCTCACTCCTGGCCCCTCCTCCTGGCAGGCCCTCAGGTTCCCCACCTGCAGAATGAGAGGCGTGGACACAGACATCTGTGGCCTCTGGTGATGGCACCAGCGGAGGCCTGTGAGTGGGCAGAGGGGCCAGGAAGCCAGGGTGTGCAGGGCTGACCTAAGGACAGCGTCGGATGCTGGTGTGGGTGTCAAGTCACCGGGAGGTTTCTGCAGCAGAAAAGATGGAGGCAGAGGGGAGGAGCAGGGGCCTCGGCTGAGCCTTTGCCACAGGGGTCAGCATCTGGGGACTCTCCAGGAGCCGGTCTCTGAGCCCTGTGGGACTTGATCGGGCTGGATCCTGAGCACTGGGGATGAGCCACTAAGGGGTCACTAATTCCAAGGCACCAGCCCTGGGGGCGGGACCTTCTCTGCCACGGCCTCACTGCGTGTCCTCAGGCCATTCACAGACTTGCTCTGGCCTCAGTTTCCCTACCAGTGCAGCTGGGGAAACAGATTTTCCAACTAAGGCTTCTGGAGTGGACTGAGGCTGGGGCTTGACGGGACAGCACAGAAGCCCGGCACGTCCAAGTTGCCAGCCCTGTTGGGAGCTCAGAGGCCACAGGGGTTGCTGAGGGGCCCAGGGAAGGCCTCACACCAGGAGAGGTCAGGTCAGAAGCCGTGGCCTCGGCTGGTGGGCTACTGCAGAAGGAGCTGACTCACGAGGAGGGGCGGGCAGCCCGAGTCAGCCACGTCCTAAGGTTTCCAGGGAAGGGCAGCCGTCCAGGGCTGAGCTAAGGGAGAGTGTCGACAGTGAGTGCGAGGGAACTTGAGCTTCTGGGCAGCTAGGTTGTTCTCCCCAGCCCCTGACCACTGCCAAGGGCCAGGGGTCTTAGCACCTGCCCACTTGCCCACACCTTAAGCTGGACTCTCAAGATCCCATGGACAGCATCAACACAACGGAGGGAGACCGAAGCCCGAGATGGGGGAGATCTCAAGCCCAGGTCACACGGGGACTTAATGCAGCCCCAGATCCAGAAGCCAGGCCTCCCGACTCCCTGTCCAGTGCTCCGCACACTCCAGGGGCAGTGGGTTGCAGCCTGAATCCTTGGGAGACCGTGGGAAAGAATGCAACTGGTTTCTGGCTGCACGAAGATTAGGAAGTGTCACATTTCCCAGAGATGAAGTTCGGGTCATCAAACCTGCTCAGGTTGTCTAAAAAGTGTGGTCTAAAGGTGCCACCCGCGTCCCAAGCCTGGGCCTGCTGGTCTCCAAGAGGGTGCACAGAGATTTCAAGTAGCCTCTCCCAGTCTGCCCTCCCTCAGAAGCTTTGTGGGGGCAGAGGAGTCTGGACTGGCACTACCCGGACCAGTACACTCCTGTGGCCCAGGAAACCAGGAGAGCAGGTAGTTCCGGAGATGGGAGGAGGGTTCTTTGAAAAGTCAGACTAGGAAAAAAAAAAAAAAAAAAAAAAGGCTTCAGTAGCGCATCGCTGCCCAGATGCGGGACGGGGCACCCTCTCAGAGAGCCCGAGGAGAGCCCGCCTACCTGTGCCGCCCCCTCCTAAGCGGCCAGTGGGTCAGGTTTCCAGACCTGGGCGCTCAGATTTTGCAGCATAAATTTGCATCCAGGACAGAGGAGAGCCGAGGCGGAGGTAGGAGCGGGGAGAGAATGGGAGGATGTAGGTCTGGCCCCTGCCTGCCCGTGTCCTCCCCGGAGCGGCCATCCTCCGGGACCCCGCGCGGCCCCAGGCCCGCGCCTCCCGCGTGCCCTTGACCGCCGGCGAACCCTCCAGACCCGGCTGGTGACGCCGGCGCCCCGGCAAGCCCCGAGGTCGCCCCTTCCCCCGGCCGGGGCCCGCGGGGACCTCCGGAGCGGGCGGCGCGGCGCGGCGGCGGGAGGGGGCGGCGCTGGCGGCGCGCCCAGCCCCGCGCCCCCTGGCTCTGCGCCAGGCCGGCCCGCGTGCGCCGGGCGCGCAGCACTGCAGCGCCGGTCATATGAGCAGAAATGATGAGCAAAGCACTTTTTAATCTTTTCACACTTGCTCTGCCCGCTCAAACAGTTGCAGGATGTCGATGACAGACTTGCTCAGCGCTGAGGACATCAAGAAGGCAGTGGGGGCCTTTGCCGGTGAGCAGCGCGCTCCCCTCCCCAGCCCTCTCCCCTCATCCTCCGCCCCGGCCCCTGCACCCCCAGGGCCGGCCTCCTCCCCTGCGCCCCTCGGTCCGTGCGTCCGTCCGGTCGGGCGCCCACGGGGCAGGGAGCGGGTGTCCTCAGCGTTTCCCAAACTCCGTCTCGGCGGGACTTGGATCGGGTGGGGAGGCTGGGCGCCCTGTCCGAGCGACCAAAACTTGGGGCCGCCAAAGGCCGGGCGTCCGTGCGGCGAGGACCGGGGTCCCCGACCCAGGGCGAAGAGCGGGGTCGAAGGCAGGACCTTCGGATCCTGCTGGGCGTTGGGCACTGCCCCTTTAAGGCACGTGGAAGGGGCTGCGGGCACGTCCGCCTCCTCTCCGACCCCTTTCCTGGACAGGACCCTTCCCTCCCATCGGTGGCCGGGTCCGCCCCTACCACTGACCGAGCCCCCCACCCCCGGGCTCGGAGCCCCCCTCTGACGACCCGCGAGCCAGGTGACCTTCCCGCAGCTGGCGCTCTGCTCTGCCCAGCTCTGCCCAGCCTGCCGGAGCAGCCCCAGCGCGTGGGACTTGCAGCCTCCTCAGGCTGCGGGCAGGGAAGCCGCTGTCCCACGTCTCCCAGCTGCCCTGGACCCCAGCCCTTCGCTGCCTTCCTGCCTGCTCCCTCCTGTTGCCAAGACGGGGAAACTGAGGCTGGCGGGGTGGGGCAGAGCTTGCCAACGGTCCCCAACAGGCAGAAGGGAGCTTAGAACGGGGGTCCCCTCTGGCTTTCGGTCACCCATTCTAGCGTCAGAGCAACTTTCCTTCCCTCCAGCCTGGGAGGAAAGCATGACACTCAACAGGACCCCCCATCACACACACCCACCCCCACACACATTACTCAATCTAACGTGGTACCCTTTCCCAGGTGTTCTTTAAAAGGAGCTCAGGACCTAGAAAATCGGGGAATGGGACCCCATTTCCTTGCTGCCTGGCGCCCCCCGGCCCTGGGCACGAAGCAGCGGGGAGAAGCCACCCTCCCAGGGCCCTGCAAGCCCCCCCCTTTCCTTGGCCGGCCTTGCCCCCTCTGAACAGACACCTAACTGGGGATTCCTGGGGGCCTTCTAACATCCCCCCAACTCCCACTGGAGTGGATTTCTGCAGCAAAGCCTGGATTTCTGGGTTCTCCCAACCCTCGTCCCACTGTGTGACCTTGAGAGAAATCTGTCCTCTCTGTGTTAATTTTCTAGCATCCCAATCGGTGGCCAAGGAAAAGATTGCCTGTCCCCTCACCCAGGACATGCCCCCCGCCCCAAAATACACACACCAGGTTACACCAAGTCCCCCTGCCCACTCCCACTCAGCCATCCCCAAAGGCTACCCCCACCGCCTGTGAAAGGGACGACGAAGGGCGCCAGGGAGATCTGGGTGCAAGCTCGCCTCTCCTGCCTCTAGCTACGTGACCTTGGGCAAGGCACCCTTCCTGGCCTGGCAGCCTTCAGCCCTCCCATAGAGGCGCGGCCCCTCCCTCCCCCACGACTGGCACAGAGACGTCAATCAATCAACATCACGACACCCCCCATTCTCGCCCCCTTCCTACTGTCCCTTCTCGGTCCTCATTTTAACCCGCTTCTCCCCGCCCCCACCCCCACCCCCACAGCTGCCGACTCCTTCGACCACAAAAAGTTCTTCCAAATGGTCGGCCTGAAGAAAAAGAGCCTGGATGACGTGAAGAAGGTGTTCCACATCCTGGACAAAGACAAGAGTGGCTTCATTGAGGAGGATGAGCTGGGGTAAACTGAGGCCTGCAGGGGCTGCCCCGCCTGAGGCTTGGGGAGAGGGCGTGGGGGTTGGGACCCTCACATCGGCCTTTGTGCCTGCACCCTTCTCAGAAAATGACCCTTCCTGACCACAGTCGCTTCCAGAGGAATAAAATCCTCAGCCGAAAGTGCAACTAACTAGGTTAAATTATAGCCACTTAATATTGCTAATGGAATGCTGCTACTTAATAATTTAATATAATCGGAGAGGCCCTTTTTCTCCGTCTAGCGCCATAGGCCAGACGGAGAGCGCTCGTTTGAGGATTCCACTGATTTTCATTTGTCTAAAAGGCGCCTTCCACCATCCCGCAGGCGCCCACCCTTCTGTACTGGTGCAACCGGATCAGTTTCTGGACAAGTGGGGAGGGTGCAGAACCAGCTTTGGGGGTTCAGGAGTCCAGGGAGCAAAGTTCCTTTGCTGATGCGGTTTTGCATTGCCAGCTGTGCCTTAGGTCACTCTCTGGCCAAGACCGCCTTGAATTTTGTCAGAAAGAGAGGGAGGAGGGTGTGGAGAGGAACATTTCAAACACAGATGTCCTCATCCATCCTGTCTGACCCCAAACTTCCCACAAAGATACCCGGTGTCTAGAACATTCTCCTTCAACCCACTCATACCCCATACACACACACACACACGCACACACACACAGACGTCTACCTGTTCTCCAGCAGCACCTCCTCCAGGAAGCCGCCCCTGACTTCCCCTCACCCCAGGCGGGACGGATGTATCCTTCCTGCAGCACCGTCTGCTTCCCGGTCACTGCATCCATCACACTGTGTGGTCTCGCTCGGAGAACCTGACCCCGCCTCATTTGTCCAGGCGGCTTCCTGGAATCACCTCTGCGCCCCCAGCTTCCAGCATGGCCCAGCACAGAGAACACACTTGCTGGTTGTGTTGGCGCAGTAAACAAACAAGTGCAGGGGCCCTGCCTGAAGCGAGGCCCACCCTCCGCTGAGGACAGACAGCCTGTCCTTCCTGCACAGACACCCACGAAGGCACAGCCACCACCCGGCCACCTGTCCCAGCAGCCCGCTTCCCCTGCACGGATGCCGGCCCACCATCCCTAGTGTTCCTGCAAGGTGACCTTGACCTGACTCCCTCCCTGGCTCTCCTTCCCAGATCCATCCTGAAGGGCTTCTCTGCAGACGCCAGAGACCTGTCTGCTAAAGAAACCAAGATGCTGCTGGCCGCTGGGGACAAGGACGGGGACGGCAAGATCGGGGTTGATGGTGAGTAGCCTTGACCCAGGTCCAGGGCACATCATGGATCTTGGGATGTTTGGAGGCTAAAAGCGCAGAGCTATGTCTGTCATGTGAAAGGGAGAGGCGGGGTCCCGCACCCCACAATATCACCAGGAAAAAGGCCATCTCTCAGGTCTGAGCGCTCCGTCGTGTAAGCCCGGCAAAGGAAGACTGGTGTATTTTTTCCTAAATTTGAACAACCCAAAAGGAACAGATGTTTTTCTCTCCAGGGAATCCCGGAGAAATGAGGATTTCCCCCCGAAATTTGCCCACACTGTTTGCCTGGCTTCTGATCCCAGCTGTTTCCAAACTGGCTGTGTGACCTTGGGTAGTCTGTCTCCTTCTCTGGGCCTCAGTCTCCGATCTGTAACCCGAGGAGATGAGGCCAACTGATCCCCCAGGACCCAGCCGGCTCTCACGTTCTCAGATTCCAGGGATGGAAATTCCTTATCTCCTATCCTCAACATCTTGTCCGGGTGTCCTGTAACTTCAGGCCTCAAAGCCTGTGTTGGCTTCACCCAAATAAACATTCGCAGCACTGTAAGACAGCCAGGAAAAACAGACAGCAGGGGTCGGCCGGGCATTAGGAAACAGAGTGCCTTGCTTTCCCAGCTTTGCGTTCAGAGCAGGTGGGGGGCTGGTGGTCCAGCACCTCGCCCTTCCCCAGTCAGCTCGAAGCCGCGTGCACGGAGCGCATCCGGCAGCATTCTCCTTCTTAGCATCACCACGTCCTTGGGAGGTGCCTCCACTTGGCAGGTGGGCAACTTAGGGGAAGGCGCTTGGCCTGTTCAAAGAGCTAGGACGGAAGTGATGGAGCGGGGGTGTCAGGCCAGGCCCAAGTAACTCTCCCCAGCATGCTCTGCGGCACCTGCTCCTGCGGCCACCCCTTCTGCCATCTAGGAGGGGGCTGTGTGTAGGTGCTTGGCCTCTAAGTTCAGGTTGTGCAGGGTCAGATCCCAGCCCTGCCACTTTCTAGCTGTGTGACTTTGGGCCATTCCATTACCTGGTCTGGGCCTCAATTTGCTCATCTCTGAACTGAGGATAACGATAATTCTCATCTCGTGGGATGGTGGTGAGGACGAGCCGTGTTAATGTGTAAAGTGTTTAGAAGCGTCTCTGGCAGAGAGTGCTACATACGTATTTGTTCATGGCATTCACCCTTTTGTTACCCGTATCTGGCCCGTAGCCGACCCAAAGCAGGCACTTTAAATAAACATCTGTTGCTGGAATGTCAAGTCCAGCCTTCCCCATGCTCTGCTTCCTCTCTGTCCTTCACCAGCTGAGACCTTGACCCCACTAAGGTTCTCGTGCCAGATGAATGGGGTGCAGAGCTTTAGCCTAAGGCCTGTGTGGGCTTGCTGTGAAACAGAGTGGCTGTAGACAGAAAACGGCTTTGGGAAAGGTACGAGGGTTCTGAACGTGGGTATAGTTTATTCAAGTTTTATGCCACAAACAAGAGTGGAGAACCTCCATCAAGGTCAGAGGCAGCGAGCTGCCAGGACTTGTGATGCCAGCTGCCCTCTTTGTGGCTGGGAAGGAGGGAGGTGACCTTAAAGGAGCCAGATCTAGGGCGCTGGAGAGAAATCTGGGGCTGGTCTTGGTGACCCCAGTGAGTGGCACATACCCCCCCCCCGAACCCCCGTCCTCACCAAACCACTTATCAGACAGCTTCACCGGAGCCAGGATGCCCACAGGGAGTCCATGCCAGGCCTCCAGCCCTGCCTCCCATTTTCACTGCAGCTAACGTGCCACAGCCCAGAAGCCCTAGGCAGGGTCTCCCTGGCTGGCTGCTCACCAACAACCTAAATGAGGAAGAAAAACCAGGCCAGATCCTGGCCTGCTGTGCTCCCTCCCTCCCTGCTGAACTCAGGCCTTAAAGAACTCACTAAACTCTTCCAACAGACCTACTGGGTAACGTCTCTGTGCTGGGCGGTGGGGGAGGTAAAGTTGCACTGGGCCCAACTCCCAAAGACACCATTTCCTGGCCAGGTACCCGAGTCCCAGTTTCTTCTGTAAATTGGGCACGATACCACATACCTCACTGGGATTTTGTGAAGTGTCCACGACTATGGGAGTGCTGACCGCAGTGCCCAGCACATAGTACGTGCTCAACACTCGGCACTGAGATACTATTTCTATCCTGCCCGCACGTTGCCTGCAGCTCTGTGTATATGCACACACATGCGCGAACAGTACCACCGGGCAGAGGCCGGGAGGCACAGACGTGCTCTGTGGAGGGGGAGAGACAGCGGGCACTCGTGCAGGTCTGGAGGCTGCGGGCAGGAATGCCGCAGGCTGGGCGGGCAGGAGGAAGGAAGCCAGGCTTTGGTGTCAGCCAAGGCACTGAGGCTGGGGAGTCTAGGGCATGTTTAGCAAGAGGTAAGAAGATTGATTTGCCCAGATTGGGAGGGGAGAGAGAAGTATTACTGGGGTGTGTAATGTGTGCCCAGCCCAGTGCTGGGGTCTGCACAAATGTCCCTCGTTTGACTTTGAGATGACAGGAGACAAAGGTGTAGATGCCGAAGGAGCAGCTCCAGGGCCCAGGTCTGCCTGCCGGCACAGTGCAGGCTCAGGCCAACCTGATGAAGGTCTGGAGGCTCAGGGCAGAACAAGACGGGGAAGAGACAAGAGATGAGGTGGGCAGCGACAGCAGGTCCCGAGGCAGTGGGGCCCCACGCTTCACGCTCTTGAGGCGAAAGGATGCAGCTGACCCCCTACTCCTGCCCCCAAACACAATACTTTTTTCTTTTTTTTTTTACTGTGTGTCCCACGCTTTACTTAAGATCGAAGTGATGAGTGATGTAGGAATGAAAATCAAGAGCATCCTTGAACTTCACCTTCCCTCCAACTAGTTTCTCCAAACTCCCTGCCCCCATACCGTGAGTGTTTCCAATTTCCTAGTGAATGAAGAACGTAACCCCCAGCCCTGGTACAATCCTTGGGGTTCTCACCCAAGCACTCCCCTTTCCGGGAAGGGGCAGCCCCCTCAGTTGGAATGCCTCTCTGAAGGTCGATGGGAGCGATGATGCCCACAGGCAGCTGGATGGGACACAGAGCCCTTTGTGGGGGTGCTGGGGGTGGGGTAAGGGGGGGTCTAGTGCAGGTGTCCTCCTTTGCTGCCCGCTCCCTTCAAAGGCTGAAGGGTCGGAGCCCTGCCCCCCAGTTGGACAATGCTTTCAACTCCTGGTGGGCCCGGGGGAGGGGCCAGTCACAGAACCCCCCGACCTTCACGCGCCTGTTCTTTAAAATCAGGAGTCAGACCCCTAGCCAGCCACCAGGGTCCCTTCCAGCTCCAGGACTCCCTGGACACCCCAGTGAATACACGTCTAGACGAGGCCCAGCTGGGCACCTGGGCTCCGCAGTGTGACCTTGACTGACGATGACAATAACATGTAACGCCGTGGAGCACTTACGTTGCCAGGCACTGTGCTCTGCATTTGACTCACTGCAACTTCCCGGCTGTCTTTGAGGTGGATGCTGTTACTATCCCCATTTTATAGATGGGGATACTGAGGCTCAGAGAGGCTAATGGTTTGCCTAAATTTCCATGCCTAGGAGAAGACAAGGTCAGGATTGGAGTTCAGGTCTGTCTAGATCCAAAGCCCACACCAGTGCTGCCTGCTTCCTTCCTTCCTTCAAAGTTCAGTGACCTGCTACCAGAAGAGGATTTATTTATTGGCTCATTGCTTGTTTCTAGCCTGCCCCCCCCACACACACACACAACTGGGGTGTCCATTCCCCAAGAGTAGAAACTTTGTTTGGTTCAGTTCTGACCTCAGCACCTAGAATAGGGCCTGGGACATAGTAAGGGCACAAGAAAAGTTTGTGGAATGAATGAATGAATGAATACAGTCCAGCTCTGGGGAGGTAACGATGAGGAAGGGTGGTGTGTAGGGAAGGGAGAGGTGCACCCGCTAAGGCTGGGGGCTTGCGTGGAGCACGTGCTGGGATTGTAGACGCAGGGACTGCCTCCATCTCCAGCTCTGTTTGCCCTTCTGAAGGTGAGTGACATCAACCAGGTTCTTTAGGACCCCAGACTGAAGGGAGGGGACAGCAAGGCAAAGTTCTAATAATAACCCTTTGCATTCCCGTCTCTGGGGCACCTGCCTCCAGGAAACGCAGACTTTTATAGATGTGGTCGATTGATTCTCAGAGGCTGCCCAAGCACAGAGCTGGTGAGACAGGACAGGTTTAAGGCAGAAAAGGAGAAGCCAGCCAGGCAGAAGCCCCAAAACCCAGTTGTGAGGCTGAGTGGCATCTTCCTTCTCAAGTACTTATCCTTCGCGGTGGGGGTCCGGAGTGAGCATCCCCTGAAGGGCTTTTCACAACACAGGTGGCAGTGCCCCACTCCCCAGAGCTTCTGAGTCCCTAGTCTGGGCTGGGGCCCAAGCATGTGCATTTCTACCAAGTTCCCAGGTGCTGCTGCTAGTCCTGGGGCCCACACTTTGAGAAGCCTGCCTTACCACACTCTTAGAGGGCAGGCGCCATCACGCGTCCCTTTTACAGAGGAGGAATGTGAGGCACTGAGAGGTGAAGCAGCATGCCCGGGGCCACTCTGTAGCAGAGGCAGGACAGGGCTCCGAGGTCCAGCCAGGACCCTCTGCCACCCTGCCTGTCCCACGTGTGGGCATGCGTCCCCAGCCCCCGCTCTCCACGCCCACTGCCTGCCCACGTGGGACAGGCAGGGTGACCACTTCCTGTGCACCCCGACTGTACCGGGCGCACCAGATATACCCTCACTGCACAGACAAGGAAACTGAGGCTCAGGAAAGTGGGGCCACTCGCCCAGGACCACACAGCTGTTCAGCATGGGGGCCGCTTCAAACCTTGTCACTTTTGACTTCAGCCGTCGCCCTCTTCCCCACCTCGCTGTAGGCGGGGTCCCCACGCCCCACCCGCGCGCATGCGCACACGCGGCCCCGCTTCCGGTGTCTCTGAGAGCGGATCCCTCGGCCAATGCTTCAAGCCTCCTCTAACTCGGGAGCCTGCGGCTTGCTTTTTGCTTCTGTTGCTAAAAAAATTTAGTCATAGTAATCCCCTGACCCATTGCAATCTGCTCCCCTCACGGGCCTCAAGACATTTGTCTCTCCTGCTTCCTTCTGGCAAAATCTGTTCTCTTTTATCGTCAAGGAGCCTACTTAACACGGAAGGTGGGAGAGAGGCACGAGCCCTGGGGCGGAAACACCTGAAGTCAGGCAGAAACTTACAGCCGGCAGCCTGCACCGTGGTGCTGCCAGCCTTTCCCCTCTCTGGGCCTCCATGCCCTCCTCCCAACGTGGGGATAAAAATACCCACTCGTTGTTTAAATTAACTGAGTATTCTGGAAATGGTTCCTTTTCTCGTATTTTCTGTAAATGCTTCCTCTTGCAAACCACCTCGAATACCAGTCCTCAGAGGAGATGACATGGAGTCGAAATGGGAGGGAAGTGAGAAGGAGGGAAGGGGTCTGGCCAGCCTCCCTGTAATTCTAGCCCTCTGGCCCCGATGGGATTGGATTTCCAAGCCAGGCCGGATGCGGTCCTCAGGGCCAGCCCGCAGTCCTGATGACGGAGCCCCACGGTGTAGTGTTTTGTCCCATCTCACTGCATCCTCAGCCAGGCTGATAAGGTCTGGGGGAACAGAGTGTATGACCCATCCTGAGACATGTGGAAGCCGAGGCCCAGTAGACATTAAGTGCCAAAGTCACAGAGCAAATCCTCGGTCTAACGGAACCGGGTCTCCTGGCTCTGCCACTCCCCCCACCAGCTGAGCTGAGACGTTGGAGTTATAAATGGTTTCTGTGCTTAGCAAGACGCTCGCTTTACTTCCCGCCTGGACCTCCCTACCCCTGGCCTTAGGCTGCACTAGATAAGATTTGGCAGAGGGAGAGGAAGCAGCACTCCTTATGTAACGGCTGTCCTGTAAACAGGAGCAGTGCTGAGGGCGGAGAGAAGACGCGCCCTCCAAGATCCCTCCCCTGCCTCTGTGGGTTACGACGTGAGCCAGAACCCAGAACCCAGGGCTGTTCTCCTCCAGCCTCCGAGGAGACAGCCTCTGGCCTGAAGCCACGCCTGAGTTAGAACCTACCTGGCTGAGTGACTCTCGGCCTCAGTTTCCCTGTAAAGTAAAATGTTAAGAAAGCCGGCGAGGATGAAAGGGGTTGACACACAGGGCAGTGTCAGGGACGGCCTGGTCCCCCAGAACTGTTTGTGCAGGCTCCTTGCAGCTGCCTGGCATGACCCGGATGACCCTGTCTCCCCCTGGCCTCCCCGTTCTCTGGGTTCAGAAAGTGATCCCTGTTTGCAATAACAATTTATGAGAAACCCAGCCCAGGAGCTATTTAGAGGCAAGGTGATAAACCAGGAGGTCGGTGCCGTCTTCCTTCCTCCTGGTCATCACGACAGAGGGAAGGAAAGAGCCTTCCAGACGCTGACTCAATGTCCGTCTCAGTTTCACTTCAGGCTATCAGCGTGTGCTGGTCTCACCTGTCAATGGCTTCTAAATTTGTCCAATCCCCACAGCACCCAGGACTGGGACAGACCTAATTAGGCTAATTTCAGATTCCTAAGGGGAAGGAAAGAACTGAGTCCTCCCATCCTCTGACCCTGCATCTGCCACTCCCCAGCCCCCACCCCTACCTCTCGCCTCTTTCTGATTGGACACGAAGGAACGAACAGGCTGGCCCCAGGGGCCTCTGCTGAGGCTTTTGTGGCCAAGGTCGGGCTGTCCTTCCAATACGAGGAAGGACTCCGGACCCCGCCAAAGGCACCCGCTCCCTCGCACCTCAATAAGATTGATCTCATTTCACACCTCCTGTGTGCCAGGCACCACTGTATGAGGCACTTCCCATCCATTATCTCACGTAGCCCTCCCCATAACCCTGTGACGAAATACCCTCAGGATCCCCGTTTTACAGATGCAGAAACTGAGGGCCAGAGACTGAGTTTCCACAAACGGGCCCGCTGGAGGTGGGATCCTAACTCGATGGGACAGATAGTGTCAGAAACGACTACCCGTCAGCTGCCTGCTGTCTGGGTGTCCCGTGCCCTCTGTTTATGGCTTCCTGATTTTGGTTTCAGGATTTGTGTGGCTATCGTTGTGATTACTTCAGAGCTCTGATCTGTGTCAACTGTGGTGCAAAGGGGGTGAAACTAACACGTATAGCCCATCTATTGTGCGCCAGGCCCTTTCTGTATGTGCTCATCTGGTCTTCCCAATAACCATACAAGCAGGCATGATCATGCCCACCTTGCAGGTGAGAAAACTGAGGCCGGGAGAGGAAAGCAGTGACCTAAGGCCACCCAGCCAGGAAGTGACAGAACGAAATTCAGCTCCGGCGTTGCTAGAAGGTTGTACGTAGGCACTAGGGGACAGGAAGTGGTGGGGACAATGACAACAATACTAGGAAACAGAGGCTATGGTGCCATTGGCTGAGTGCTTGCTCTGTGCCAGGCAGTAACCAGGCATTTCGTAGGCTTGGAGCTGTAGAAGCATCTTGGTAACAATAGCTACCAAATGCTGAGTGCTGGCCAGGTGTCAGTCCTGCGACAGAGCTTTAGTGCTGGCTCCTCTGACCAACCCACAGAGGTCCATTTACAGATGAAAACATTGAGGCACGATGAGGTGAAATAGCGAGTTCAAGGTCACAGAAGCAAGAAATGGGAGTTGGGAGTTGATTCCCAGCTCCCTTTCTCCAAACACTGTGGGGGAGCTGGAAAGGTGTCTTAGACCCAGCACTGCCCAGATAAGAAAACCAGGACCTGGAACGGTGAGATGTCTTGTTTGGAGACATGAGTGATGGCAGAACCAAGACGAGAACCTGGTCCTCCGACCCCCCATCCCCCATCTCAACATCCGACTGCCAACTCGGCTGACCTCGACTTTACAGGGTCCTTGTGTGTTTGCTCATTTGTTTTTCTCTAAGGAGGGACATGGACATTTTAGAGGAGACTTTCTTTTGAGAGGAGGGCTGCTCATTAATTGGCTTGCTTCTAAGAGCTGTGCCCTGAGGGAGGTACAAACGGAGCAGAAGAGGTGACCCCTGCCCTCAATTTGTCTACAAAGTGCCCTTCTCCAGGTTCTGGGAGGATAAAATTAGAATCATTTGTTTTCTGCAAAAAGCCAGGGCGTGTGTGATATCTCGGCTGCTACAGAGTGCATCCCATGTCTGTTTTCAGAGGCTTTTAAAAACCCCAAAGGTTCACAATAACCCCCGTAGTCAGACCCCCAAACGCCCGACTTTCCACCTCCGGAGAGTCCCCAGACGGACGTTCCTTGGTCCCCTCACCCTGACTGCGCCAAATGCCCTCCAGTGTGAAGGTGATTAACATGCTCTTTACTGATGAGTAGCAGAGAACCTGCCATTTCTAGGGTGAGGGTCAGGGGGGCCCATCATTGCTATGGTGAGGGTCAGAGAGGTCGAGAAAGAGTAAGGACCAATTCCCCTCTTCCCAGTTTCTCCTTGAGCTGGCACTGGCGGCCGGACTCACGTCTCTTTTATCCCAGGACAGAGCAGGTCCATGCCCGAGGGCAGGCTATACTGGCCCTGGCCAGATTTCCCGATTAAGTGGCAGGTTGGATCTGGGGAGAGTTCGTGCTTCGACCCCATCTGGGATGCTGGCCCGATCAGGAACGGCCTCTCTGCGGTCATGTAGCGGGTGCTCCTGGGACCCCAGGCCAAGTCCTGCCTCTCGGCCTCTTACTTTCCGCACGATGCTGACACTTCACCTCTGCGGACCTCCACTTCCCCGTCTGTAAAATGGGTGTCGTCCCGCTTACCTCCCAGCGCTCTCCTAGCACAGAGAATTCTGTGAGGTTAAGTCAGTACTTGCTGAACACCGAGGAGAACTCAGGAGCCAGCCAGCCAGCCCTGCCTCCATCCATCAGTCCACCCATCTGGCATTTGTTTGTCATCAGCACCGGCTGTGCCCGGCCTGTTTCGTTATTAGGAGCGTGGTGAACAAGACAGACGGGACTCCCTGGCCTCTGGAATTCACATTCTAGTAGGGGGAGACGATAAAAGTAAGTGCGTAAGTCAGAGCATTCCAGAGAGTGCCAAGTACCGAGAAGTAAATAAAAAAGGGCTGATGTGACACAGTCATGGCTGGCGGCGACATCTGAGCTGGCTCAAGTGTCTCTCCGTACCTAGGTCAGAGGAGGTTGGGAGCCTCCGGGCTAAGGAAGGAAGCCTGAGCACGCAGCCCGAGTCATGTCTGCTGTGTGATCTGGTCGCGCTACTTCACCCTTGGGCCTCAGTGTCCCCATCTGCACAATTCGGACGAGAGCATCTCTCCCATGGGACAGTGGTGAGAGTGGAATGAGATGATATATGCAATGTCCTGTGCAGACATTCAACAAATACAAAATTTTAAATTCTATAAAGATGGACAACGCCAGTAAGAGCTCTCAAGGAACCACCTGCCCTGTCAGGTGCTGGAGGACCGCAGGTGCTTATGGCTGAGAACGCGGCACTGCCATCTGGCCCGTGGGAGGGGTTTCAGAGGGTTTGGTATTGGGGTTCTGTCTCTGCCACGCTCACTGTTACCACGCAGCCCGTGACCGTGGGGCTTCTCAGGACCAGTGGGGGACCCTCCGTCTCTCCTAACGCGAGTGCATACCCAGGCCCGCACATCCGTTCACCTGCCTTTCCTGTCCTCAGCGACAGCTAGGGGACAGGAAAGGGTGGTGTCTGTTTCCCAGGTCAGACCTCGGAAAGGCGAGGCGCTCAGGGAAGAGTCCCTCCACCTGGCGGAGGCAGCGCCAGGTTATTTCTGTGACGATGGCAGCTGTCGGGCTGGGTGGGCTTTGTTTCAGTCACTTTTTTACCCAGAGATACTTGCGGCTTTGCGGAAGGGCTACAGTAATAGGGCAGGGTCCCGTGCGCCCCCAGCACCCTCTAGCGCCAGCGAGTTACGCAGCCACAGCGCAGCGTGAAGACCAAGGACTTTCGTGTGCGTTTCGTCCCAAGTCTGGGGAGGGCGGGGCAAGCCTCCCGGGAGCCCAGGGACTTCCTGTGGCTCCTTCGAAGCCCTGTGACGTCACAGGAATTGTTACCGCCCCTCCCTTCACTCCACTCATGATGGGGGAGCTGACGCCCCGAGATGCACATTTCCCAGCAGACGGGGCCAGGCCGGGCCTCGCACCCGGACTCTCAGTCCCCACCCACGCTGTCCCCACATGATGACACTGCATTTTCTCGAGGCTGTGGGGACCCCACACTCTTCGGCAGGCTGGGGACATGGCATCTCAGAGTCATGTAGTAGCAGAGGGTGGCAAACTCCTTCCTGCCCTCTCCCGGCTGCTGGAGAGAAAAACCAGAGGAGACCCTCCCTCGCCGCACCCTCCATCCCACCCACAGGTCTCAGAAGAGCTGGCTGCTGAGCCCGCCCCCTGTAACCACCGCCCCGAGGAGGCCATAGACAGGGGTCACTGTGAGAGCTGGCCCCTCCTGTGCCCCCACACATCTCTTCTCACCATCTCCAACTCAAGGAGCGGAGTTGACGTGCTTCCTTCTAGTGATGACAGTGAGGCTCAGAGAGGCTAGGCGTCGGAGGTCAGTCACACAGCCCACAGGTGGCAGAGCCAGATATGGGGCCCAGGCCTCGTCAGCTGGACTCGTCTCATCACACCAGCCCAGCCCAGCTACTGGGTCTTTCCCAAATACACCCCACTGTTCCCTCCCTCTAGGCCTTGACCACGAAAGGGCCCCTCCGCCCTCCCTCCCCCTCCATCTTTTTGCTCGGGAATCCTGCATCGCTCACAGGACTGTCAGAAGCCATCTTTGCTCTGAAGCTTTTGCTGACACCTTAAATAGAAGGCACCTCTCCTCCCTGTGACAGTGCCGTGGCTGTGCCTCCTCTGCCCTTGCACGAGCACGAGTGGCCGGCTCAGGGTCAGGCACTGAGCCAGGGGACAGAAACGAGTAACAAACGAGTAAGCGAGAGCACAGTCAAAAGTGTTTGAGAGTGCTAAGTGCTGGGGACGTAATGCAAAGTGGTCACAGCCCAAGGGTCGTGGGGCGGGGTGGGGGTGGGGGGGCCCTGCTTTCACCACCGTCAGAGAAGGTGCCTTGAAGACTGACATGTGGGCCGAGACCAGGTGGATGGCAAGGACGAGCCGTGGGCAAGGCAGGAGAGGGGACCGGGCGGAGCGAACGGCAGGCGCCAAGGCCAGAGGCGGGATGCCTTCGGCACGCCGGGGGCCAGAGCGAAGGCCAGCGGCCCGGGGTCGTCGTCCTCCCTGACTGACCGGAAGCTGCCGTGGGGCAAGGACCACGTCCGGTTCCCCTGGATGCCCCCTCACCTGGAGGCTCCGCCAAGTCACGGCCTGTCTCTGGGCCTCGGCTTCCCTTTCTGTAAGATGGGGACAACACGTCCCCGTTTCCTGAGTGTTCGTGTAGCTAAATGAAGAACGGTGTGACACCTGGACACACCCACACCCTGCTGTGCGGACATGTCACGCACTGGGTCCTCGGGGTCCTCCGCTGTCCCGCTGAGGAGGTTGCAGACCTGGCTGCTCACCGGGACCACCTTCTACCAAACAGAATAACTCACCCCTGTCCCCGGCCTCCTACGTCAGAAGTCCCAAGGCAGGGGCTGGGGTCTGTGTCTTCTCAGATTCTGCGGGTGACCCTTTGGAAACAGCTAGACAGGCCGTTAAGAAGTCGAAGTCCTGGCTCTGCGTCTTTCTCGCCATGTGACCTGGTTAAAAACTTGCTGGGCTCTGGGCCTCAGTCCTCTCACCTGCAGTGTGGGAGCAATGACAACATACACACCAGGGGGTTACTGTCCGACTCAAATAAGGGATGTCAGACGCGCTCACAAGACTGTCACTGCTGTCATACTGCAGTTGTTGGTCATTTGCAAGTGGCACATTCATTCATTCATTCATTCCTTCCCACGCTCACTCATTCCGTCACTCCAGGTCTCCTGCAGAGGATGTGAGAACCCAGAGCACGCCCCTTGCGGGGTGCCCAGCGGTCCGGCTGTGGCCAGTCCCGCGTCGCCTCTGACTCACCTCTGTCATTTTCTCTTGCAGAATTCTCCACTCTGGTGGCTGAAAGCTAAGAGGCTCCAGCCGCCCCGGGTCTCCCACCTCTCCGCCCCACACCCCCAGCTCGGCCCCTCCGGCTGCCCTCCTGTGTTTCTGTTCAGTTTGTTTATGTTATTTTTTACTCCCCCCGACCCCCTTCGGCCCTTGAATGACACCATTCTTCTGGAACATGCTGGAGAAGCAATAAAGGCTGTACCAATTGCATTGCGCTGCTCAGGAGGACCCAGGCCCGGGCGCCTGTTTTGGCTTCCCAACACACCTGCGCCGGGGTGGGGGCAGGACGCAGAAGAGGGGGGCTGGAAGAGAAGCGCGCCGAGCCCTCTCCGCACCCGGGATGAGCACGGCGCCCCGCATGGGCAGCCCGTGGACCCTTGAGGCCACCCGTAAGGCAGGTGATGAAACTCCCACTTTACAGAGGCAGAAACTAATCTTAGAGAGGAAGTGATGTGTCTCAGCCCACACAATGGGACTCGTGGACGGACGCGTGGACGGACAGACGGACAGACGAATGGATACCCATTAAGGCTTTGTTACAAATGACAGAAACCCAAGTCAGAGTGACTGGGGCAACCAAGAAAACGAAAAAGGCACGATTGGCTATGCGCCCACATAGTGCAGGGGTAGGTCTTCAGGGACAGCTGGATCAGGGGACTCGAGTGAATCCTCGGGCTTCAGCCCCTCTTTCCCCGTCTCCGTGCGCTGCCCCCCCTCATGCTGGACTGGCCATCAGGCTGGCCGCCCCTCCTCACGGCAGCCTCCGGCCTGCAGCTCCATGTGCACACCGGCAGGACCAGTAAAAAGCCGCCGCTTCCCATCCGCCCCATCAGAAGGCCCTCGGGGTCGCCTGCTGACACCAGGCGCTAATGCGTGTGGAGCCCTTGCTCTGTGCGGAGCCCCTCCGTAATGCCATCTGTCCGAGCGCCCCCCGAGGTGGGGGCCGTGGTCATCTGCGTCGTACAGATGAGGGAACGCACGCGCGGGGGTGTGTCTGTCCGAGACCACACTGGTCAGTGGTGGGGCCGGGACCTCACGCCGGGTCCCCTTCCGAGCTGGTGGCCCTCCCTGACCCGGCCATCTGGGTGGTGCCCATCTGTGGGGACGGGTGGGGTCAGTCACGGCCGGGAGGCGGGGAGAGGTGTCCCGGGGAAGTCACAGGTGGGGACGGAGGCCGTGTGGGCAGCGCAGCAGCGGTACTGCAGGGTGGCTCCTGCTCTTTCTCACCGCAGCCCCGGGCTGGGAGCTGACGTGGCGGTGTCCCCGTCACAGGTTGGGTTTCCAGACCCCATGCCCAGTGGTGCCACCCAGCCCTCGCCCTGGACCTGAGGTGTCGCCCTCGCAGGGCTGTCAGGGCAGGTGCTCACTAAGGGCAGGGCCGGGCCAGCGCACCCATCAGGATCTTGGCTGAGGAGCAGGGGTGAGCCGGCCACCGTCCTGGGGGACAGCCAGGCAGAGCCAGCAGCCCAGGCCTGGGACGGGACTGGGGACCAGAACTGGGAACTGGGCCAAAGCAGCAGCAGGTCCTGGAGGCTGTGGGCTCAGCCAGAGGCCTCAGGAGCCGAGGGATGGCCTGCACCAGACGGCAAGTGTGGGGAGGGCAGGGGGGCAGGGGGCACCTGCTGACAGCAGTCAGGCCCAGCGTGCTCTGCCGGCACGCACCTCTCCCCCCACCCCCGCTGACGCGGGTGGGCCTGACTTTGGACACCGAGGAGAAGTGGGGGTGGGGTGGGAGGGACTGGGGTAGGGGGCCCGCACTGGAAAGCAGGAGGGCAGCAGGCTGGGGCTGACCAGCTGGAGCGTCTCCCCCGGAAACCAGTTCAGGGCCCGGGAGAAGGACAGGCAGGTCAGGACAACAGTGACAGCTGCTGCTGCCTGCTGGCGTGGAGTGGCCTTCGGGGCCTCTGGCTCCACACCCAAACGACAGGCACACGTTGCAGTTCAGGCTCCGGGCAGCATGCGGCGCAGCGTGTTTGGGAGCAGGGCCGAGGGGGACACTGGACGTTGGCTCCAGGGCCCTTCCTGAAGCCTGGGCAGGACAAGGTGGGGGGCACCTGGGGGGGCGGGACAGCAGAGTGGTCAGAGGGCGCTTAAAATGAGTGACACGGACGCCAGCAGTCAGTTGCCAAGCCTTCCTGCTGTCACCTCCTACGTAGGGCTGGAGTGGCCCTTTCCCCCGGCCCTCCGCTCCGCCGGGCGGGTCCTAGGCGCCGGGACACGACCTCACAGGGCTGCATGGCCTGGGCCTCACATCCAGAGGAGCCTGCCATTCCGACTTTGGGCATCTCTCCGCCTGAGGCAACTCCTCCAGTCACTGTTTGTAACTCAAGGTTTGGCATCTTTATAGACTGGGACCTTTACTCCCGCATGGGGGTGACCTGTCACCACCCAGGCTCTGAGAAGGGCTGGTGGGGGCTGCCTGGGCCCCTGGACCCCCGTGTGGCCTCCTGACAGGTCTCTGACCTCCCCCACTCCTCTCTCCACCCCACAGCCCACCCATCCCCCGCCCCCTGGGCTCTAGCAAAACAGACCTGGTCACATGGTTCTGATAAAAACTCCCCGGGGGCTGCCCCATTATAGAATAAAGTAATTCTGTCTTATGTATTATTTTATAACACATTTATAGTAAAAAAGTCTCTATTATCATTTTACACCGTAAACATCTGAGCACAGGCTTCCCTGTCCACAGCCTCCCCTCAGTGTCCCTGCCACCCCGCCACGCTATCCCCTCAGCCTGGACCATTATGCTCCCCCTGCACCGTCACCCCCTTTGGGGCTTAGTCACATTCACCCTCAGGAAAGCCACCCTGACCAGATGACCCCTGCCGGGGTTAGAGTCCCCAGACTTTCCGAGAAAGTACTGATCACAGTTGAAATGGGCCGGAAGTGTGACACCCTAATTTGCAGCCCGTCTCCCCGATGTCGTAAGATGCCCAAGGGCACATCTGTGGCATTCCCTGCTCGATCCCAGGGCCCGGCACACGAAAGGGTGTCATGACGCCAATATGGCCACAGAGGCCCCGTGTGGCCAGTGACTCACTCAAGGCCACACAGAAGTACAGAGCAGAACAGGACTGGACCCCAGCTTCCTGCTTTGCCACCCAGCCCCATGCCTCACCCATCCAGACCTAACTCGGCAAGGAGGGTGGGGCGCACGGGGGAGCACCCCCATCTGCATGCCCAGTGCACTGGGCTCCAGCACACACCAGCCAACGCCTCGTCAGCACCTCCCCTGCCCGTCTGGTTTGCTCATCAGCTGCACACAGCCCTTCTCTTCATTGTCATGCTCAGAGGAGCCTCATTCATTATCTCAGCCCCCTTCTGTCTGGGAGCCGGGAGGGAGGGGGCTGGGCTGGGCGGAGGCGCTGCACGCAGGTTCCTGAGCGGCATTTGATAAGAGTGGGATCGGCCTGCGTGGGGACAAGGGGCTGAGTGATGGATGGCACGTCCCGGAGCCAGGAGAGGATGCACATCACGGGGTGAGGGGAGGGGGTGCGGGCTGTCAGGACGGGGGACCCAGGTGGGGAAGGATGGATGGCTGCAGCCGGGCTGGGACTCTGTCCTCCAGCAGCCATGGGCTTGCAAAATATGACAGTGGAGGCCAGCTTTGGAGCTGGACAGAGCTGCCCGCTGCATCTGCCTCCTCCTCCGCAGAGCACCTACTGTGTGCCGGCCGCTTGTGTCTACCTCGGCTTAATCCTCACCCCACCCTCCCAGGAAGAGAGCAGTCTCTGTTTCACTGGTGAAAAAGACCAAGATTCAGAGAGGTCAGGTACCCTGCTCAGACCACACAGCTAATAAAAACGAAAACCGGATGATGAAGACATGTATTCATCCATTCCACAAATGCTTTGGGAGCGCCTGCGCACGCCCTGCCCCTGCGTGGCCCTTTGGAAGCGCTACCCCCAGCCACCGCGGTGACTGAGCTTCCTTCTGGCTCTGCCTCCAACGACAAAGACGCCCCACCCCCAGCGCCCCCACCGCCGCTGTGCAGGGATGGTCAGTGGGGAGATGCCAGCTGAGTGACTCTCATACTCGGGTTTACGCAGGAATCAGGCCACGTACGAGGGGCGGGTCAGCGCTTGGACAGGAGTCTGGAGCTCTCTGCCCACTACGTGTCCCCTCCCGCATGGGCCCAGCCAGAGAAGGGCCTGGGCAGCCAGCCTGGACCCCAAACTGTCACAAAGGGCCCTCACCAACTTACCTTCACTTTTGCTTTCCCTTTACCTTCTCAGGGAAGTGGAGGGGATGTGCCCCATCTTTGTGAGTGTCAGACGTGGGGCTCCCCAGGGCCGAGGGCAGGCCGCCCCATGCCTGGCACTCCAGCCGGGGTGCCCTCAGCATCCCTATCCTGCAGACGAGGAAAGGGTGCCTTAGGTACCGGGGCTGAGGCTCCAGAACCCACGTGCTTGACCCCACTCTTTGCCTGATGGGGGACAGAGACAGGATTTCAGCAGGGGGCCTGGGAGCATCGGGGCCTCCCTGTGGCTCCTACTCATTCGTTAACCTGGCTCTGCTTTGTGCTGCCTCTTTCTCAGAGGGTTCCGAGCTCCTTAACAGCCTACAAAGCCTTCCGATCTCACCATTCTCCTCTCCCATGGCTCTGCCTTCACGGGCCTCTCTCCCCACCCCCACTGAGCCCCCCAACCCCGTCACTCCTTGCATTCTCTGCTACAACTACACAGAATGCTGCATTCCTCAGCCCCGTGTCCTCTCTCCCCTCTGTGCCTTCGCCTTCGCACAGGCTAGTCCCTCCTCCTGGGCCCCGCCTGACTAATTCCCGTGCAGGCCTCCCGCCTCAGCTCCACGCTGAGACCTCCCTGCGCCAACACCTACGCTTCGTTACTCATTTTTACCTGCAACTCTATTGAGCATCTCTGCGTGGGGCACAGTGGGAGTCCCACAGTAAACAGACCAGATGGGACCTACTCTAAAGGAGCGTCCATGCCTTTGTGCTTCGTGTTTCCTTCGCTACCCACTCCACTTCGTGTTTCCTGCTCCTTTAATAGCTTGTCTTCCTGAAGGGGAGAAGATCATTCTAAATGAGTAGTATCATGAATATATAAAGAACTCTTACAACCCAACAACGAAAACACAACTACCCAGTGAAAGTCAGAGTTCTCCGAAGAAACAGAACCACGGACAGAGTGCTGAATGACGGATCTAGATATATAGGTACCAATATTGACATAGAAAGAGATTTACTGCATGGAAATGGCTCAGATGTCATTGGAGCCTGGCAAGTCCCAAGACCTGCAGTTGGCCAGCTGGAGACTCGGGTTGTTCCAGCTCGAGTCTACAGGCGGGAAAAAACCAGTGTCCTGCTCTGCAGGCAGCCAGGCTGAAGGATTCTCTCTTGCATGAGGAGGTCAGCCTTTCTGTCCTCTTCAGGCCTTCAGCTGACTGGGTGGTGCCCACCCACATTAGGGAGGGCACTCTGCTTTGCTCAGTCCACTGATTTAAATGTTCCATCCATTCCAAAACACCCTCTCAGAAATACTCAGAATGACGTGTGGCCAAACATCTGGGCACCTCATGGCCCAGTCTAATTGACACATAAAATTAACCATCACGCAAGCCAACTTAAAGACGGGCAAAGGAGTTGAACAGACATTTCTCCAACGAAGGTATACGGACACCCAACAAGCACATGAAAAGATGGTCAATATTATTGGTCATGAAGGAAATGAAAAATCCAAACCCCAGTGAGATGCCATTTCACACCCACCAGGAAGGCTATCATCCAAAAAGTGAGAAGCACAATGATTGGCAAGGGTGTGGAGCAGCCGGTACCCTCATGCCTTACTGGTGAGAGCTAAAACGGTGCCGTCGCTGTAGAAAACCGTTTTGGGGTTCCTCAAAACCGAAAGCACAGAATTTCTATATGCCCCAGAAATGCACTCCGAGGTATACGCGGGCTGCCTATGACACACCCAGCTGTGGGCTACGAAAAATAGAGACAGTTAGGCTGGATGTGTTCCAGACAGCCCTCGTATATCCACGAGAAATGAAACCACGTCCACGCAGAAATGTGCAGGCAAACGTTTTCAGCAGCACGATTCACAGCAGCCAAGTGTCCCTCAGTACAGCTGAACGAATAATCCAAATGGGGCACGTCCCCCCGAGGGAGCAGTATGTGTCCATGAAAAGGAACGAAGGGCAGACACTCGCTACACATGGACCTTGAAGACACGATGCTGAGTGAAAGAAGCCAGACACAAAAGGCCACAGCCTGCATGACCCCTTTTACAGGAATAGGGACATCCATAGTGCTAGAAAGGTTAGAGGTTGCCGGGGGACGGGCGGAAAAGGCCAATAGCAGTTGGTGACGTGATGGGGACAGGGGGTCCCTCTGAAGCAATGGAGACGTTTTGAAACTAGAGAGAGGGGGTGGTTGCACCCGATTACGAGTGCACTGAATGCCACCGGGCTGCACACTGCAATGATTCATCACGTTACGTGAATTCCACCTCTGTTGTCACCGTGGTCATCATCACCTATCTTTCCCGTGTGGCTGCTCGGTTCCCTGAGATGGGTCATAGTTATCACTCACCGTTGCAACCCAGCACCTAACACCGTCCCTGGCACAAAGGAGGAAAAACACTCACGAGTGAAAAAACAAACAAACAAGCAAACAAAAGCAAAGCACAGCACAGCATCGACGTAACAGCGCATGTAATGAAGCCTTTCCGTAGTCAAAGGCAGGGCGTGCGGCCTGACCAGGACCTGGGTTCGTTTGGGGTGATCCTGCGGGCACAGAGTCAGTAACGACCTGGGGGGGGGGGCGCTTGGCTAGGCCTCAGGAGGCCCTGCCTCCCCGTGGAGCTGCTGGGCAGTGAGACATGCCGTCCTGTGAGGCAGTGAGCATCCCATCACGAGAGGCGTGCAAGTGGCGACAAGGGACCGTGCTGAAACAGCTCATCCATCAGCGGGAGAGCTCCTCCACGCAGCGAGCCCCCTCCGACCCGAGCTGCTGCGATCAGAGCCGGCTTCCAGGCCGCTAGGAATCCACTTAGCCTCCTGCTGACTGCCTGCTACCTTATGAATCACTCATCGACCCCGCGTTTACTGAGCACAGATGTCTCGCAGATGGATCCGAAGAGAGCGCCATGTCCTAAAGAGGCAGAGAAGTTTCCAGGAGTTTCTAATTTCTCCCTCCCAACCTGACCCAGCATGCAGAATGGCACCTCAGGAAGGCGCTGATGTGCTGGTGCCACCGGGCTCATTTCATGTCCCCTCCGTAGGTTTCTGCTGTCCCCTGGGTGTGTTTGCCACCTCCTGGCTCCAGCACTGCCTCCAGCTGCTGCTCCTGCTGGGCTCGCCTGCCTCCCACTCCCTGGCCCGCCCCGTCAGGGCCAGACACCGGTGCCGAGAAAACGGGCTACCGCAGCGCGGGGAGGGGCGAGGCCGAGAAAGGCACGGGGCATCCGCAGGTAGATCAGTGGGTGTCCTTTAAATGGACATTATGGATATTCTGTAGTAGCACGGGAAAGAGCTATGCTGTGCCTTTTAATTTTTACAGGTGGCATTTCTATATTCCATTACACTTATTATATTTTATTGCATTTATTACTATAATGTTGTATTTGCCTACTCATCATTAGTGATATGCATGCATATCACTAATTCTCACCACTTTCTATCACACTCTCATTGGGTGGTAGGACAGCAACGTGCCCTGTGAAAAATACCCACCTGACCAGTGGCACAGTAGATGTAAACTTACGTACATCCCTGGGTGGGGCTTGCGAGGAAGCTTCTAGAGAAGCCGATCCGCTAAGTCTTTTGGACTTGGCCTTCCTCCCTCACCTCGTCTAGGATGCAGCCTTGGTGCCCAAAGATGAATGTTTTCTTATAACCATGGGGCTTAAAGACACGGCTGGTGACAGTGCCACTAGAAAGCTAGGAGGAGCCTGGTCCCTGAGGGTCCCAGCCTGGCAGCTGCCACCTTCAGAGTGTTTGTGACAGGAGGAAAACAGCCCGTTTGGTTATGTCCCTACAGTTAGTACATGAAGCAAAAATAATTCTAACCGATGCAATAGCAGGCAATGAGACTTACAAAAACGTAGTATAGTGGGTTGACTGTCCTCTTGGAACTTACAATGTGACCTCACTTGGCATAAAGGTCTTTGCAGATGTAATTAAGGTTAATTAAGGTAAGGATCTCAAGATGAGATCACTCTAGATTATCATGGGCCCCAAATTCAATGACAGGTGTCATCATAAGAGACAGAAGAAGAGAAGACACATGGGGAGGCCACATGAAGACGGGAGGCTGAGGTTGGAGTGACACGGCCGTAAGCCAAGGACTGTCCGGAGCCACCAGAAGCTGGAGGAGGCCCCCAGGGTCCTTCCCCAGAGCTTTTAGAAAAGCAAGACCCTGCTGACACCCTGGTTTCAGACTCTGCCCTCCAGAACGGGGAGAGAAGTCACCGAGTTTGTGGTCATTTTTTACGGCTGCCCTCGGACTCTCACACGCGCAGACAAGTGGGTGTCAGGGAAGACGTGATCACTAAGCTGGGCATTCAAAGGACACATAAGGGCTCTCAGGTTAAGCAAGAGGAGAAGGGCCTTCCTGAAGCACAAGCAGCAAACTACGCCAGTAGCAATACCCGTGCTCGTGGGGCGCATCCTCAGCTGTGTGCCTCCTGCCTCTCTCCCCAAATCCTTACACCACATCCCAGGAGGGATGTTGTTACCCCTCTTTTACAGCTCGGGGGACGGAAGCAGAGGTGAAATGACGGTGCTGTGGTGCCCCCACCCCGTTACCCCAGAGACACGAGACCCGCTGTCCGAGGGGTTTGTGTTCCTGGCTGTGGACGTCCAGCTCCGGCCCAGGCGAGGCGGTGGTGCAGAGGGGGACAGCTGCGCGGCCCTCGGCCAGTGCTGGACGGTGAGCGGGATCAGAACTCGCCAGCTCCCTCGGCCCTCCGCTGGCGGACTCCCGGCGTCCCCCACGCAGTCTCCCCGAGTCCCCAGCAGGGCTGAGGTGCCCATCACAGCAGTTGGCTTAGTGGCGCGCCCTCCTTGTTCCTCTCCCAGCCCTGAGTCATGCCCCCATCCCCCAAGGGGGGCTTCCAGAAACCGGCTCACGACCACGGCACTCAGGTCTGCTCTGCGCGAACCCAAACCGCGACAGTGTTGGAGTCGGGCCCATCCCTGGAGTATCCAAGCCCAGGTCCTAAGCTCGGACCCACGAAATGCCTCTGCCCTGTGGGGATATGTGCATGACAGCCCAGTGTGCAGCCCACACTAAGGGACACAAACTAGAGAGCGAGCAGCAGCTGGGGCACCAGGTGGCCGCTACCACTGGAAGTGGCGCTGTGGGAACAGAGATCAGGCTGCCGTTCCCTGTGGCCACCACGGCGCCCGCGGTGCCGCCCTGGACGCGCTCCAGTCAGAACCCTGCCCTCGGCCCACGACTCCAGCCTCTCCAGGTCTCGGGCCACTCGTCACCCCTCCTCTGATGCTCACATCTGTTCACACTTGAGGACCGAGCAGAGGGCGACCCGTGTGGCAGACGCGCAGGAGACAACTCGGGGGTGGCTGTGAGACCTGCCGGGCCAGCCAGCGCCAGATGAGAAACCGCCGCGGCCCAGCAGCTTTGCAAAACGCAGAGCCCCGAGCCGGAGCGGAGGGTCGGTTCTCGGAAGGCTTCCCGCACCGGCAGCACGAGGCGCCGCCTGTCAGCATCGCCAGAGGGACCGCGGCCGCCGGTCTGCTCCAGGGGCCGGTCCCTTCTCTGCTTTGGGAAAGGCCCCTCAAGGCCCATTCTTCTGTCACAAGAAACTGCTTCCACGGGCATTTCGTTTCGGCCTTCGGTTTTGGGGTTTCTTGCAAGGAAAGCTTCCTTTCCATTTAAGTTATGCATTCATTCATTCATTCAATCGTTCATTCGTGTCCCAGAGTAGTGATAGCTGCCCACGTTTGTTAAGCGTTTACTCTGTGATCGTTTCAAGAGCTTTGCATGCAAGATCGCATTGAATCCTCACGGCTGTCTGAGGTAGGACATCGATCGGTCCCATGTTACAGGCAGGGGGACAGACGTATGGCCAAGTGCATGAGGCCCCCCAAGGCTGCCCAGTCAGGAAGCAGTGGAGCCCACCTGGACAGAGGAGATGTGAGGTCCATGTGTGCCAGACGCGTCTTTACCTCATGTCGCTGAGCCTGTCTCCTCTCCGGAAAATGGGCATGCCGAGCGTTGAAGTTCGAGAGAACCCAACAGAGCCAGGAAGGGCCAGAGCCTTGTGGATCTATGTCACACAGTTTGGTACCTGCTCTTTGGTTTCCCATATCTCACAACTGGGATTTCCCCCCAACAAAGAGTAAATTAGCGAGATGTTAAAAATCTTTCCCAGCAAGCGATATGCCTCCTTGGGGAGGCTGAGGATCGTCCCGCCGAGACGGTGGGCCAGACACACCTTTTCTGTTTGGAGTCAGACTCCGAAAGCAGGCTGTTGACTTAGAAGTCTGCCCTCCTGTTTCTTTGTCCGTCCTGTCACACGGTTGGGCACACAGCCCCAGTCGTGGTAAGCCGAGGGGCTCCGTACTGCCTGTGTCTCACCTCTTCCTCATCTGCGGGACACCCGCATCTAGAGGCCACCATGCCTGCTTACAGTGACGGAGGCTCGGGAGGCACCACGGTTGGCCACCACGTTCATTCCTATGGTGCCATTTGGAAGAGACCCTGTGACTTTTCATCCTGAACAGCTATCGGGTACTTTCAGTCTGTCTGAAGGCTGCCAAGTTCCAACTCATGGATGCGACGTTCAGGTGCCAAGGACAGGCTCCAGGAACACCTGAGCAGGGAAAAGGGAACCGACCTCGGGTAGAGCCAGTCATGGCATCGGTGACAGCCCTTACCTTTGCCCAGCACTTTACAGTTTGCAAAGCATATCTTGTGTCAATATGTGGGGTCGGTGTTGACCCTCACGGTAACTCTTTGAGAGCACGGGGCATGGGATACTGTTGTTCCCAAGTCTAGCCCTGTCAAGTGGCCTGCTGTGGGGGTAAGTCACGGCCGAGTGCACTTGTCAGGGAGCGCCTGGACGGAAGGGAGGTGGAGCACAGAGTCCCAGAGGAAGACCATCTCCGGAGCAGCGGGCAGAGGAGCCCCATGCTTTGGAGAAAGACCGGTCAGCGGGCAGGAACAGAACCGGAAGGCATCCCAAACAAGGTGGAGAGAGGGCCAGCGGGGAGGAGAGGTGGGCTGTGCCAACTCAGCAGAGATGCCCCATCGGGGACAGTGGGGCGGAGCGGCCAAAAGTGTGGTTCAAATCGTGCCATGCTGTTTCAAGTGTATGATCCTGGGCATGTTGCTAAACCTCTCTGTGACTCAGTTTCCTCATCTGTAGAATGGGGATCACATGAATCCCCACTTCACGAGGTTACCATAGGGCTTAGTGCTTATCGTGGGCCTGGCATACACAGTAAGGACACAGTGACCCCGATTCCTGCAGCCTGGCATTGGAGTTGACCGCTCAGCCATGAGTGACCCTGGACACGAGTGTGGAGGGCAGACTGCCTGCAGTAGATGATGGAATAGGTGGGAGGTGAGGGGATGACAGAGGGATGGGTGAACGCTCCCAGAGGAGCCAAACTTCGAAGGGAGGTGAGAAGGACTTCAGCCTGTGGGGGAGGGGCAAGGGTCCCAAGGGGAGAGCAGGGGGCCTGAACCCAGGGGAGGGACCGGCCGCCACCCCTCCTGAGGGTCCAGAGGTAGACCAGGACGTGGGCTGCCGGGCCGGTGGACGAAGGGGTCGCAAAGCCTGCCCAGAACTGAAACAGGCAGAGACGGATGAGAAGTGAGCTGTCTCTGAGTACAGACCATGGTTTTCAAGTGCTTATTAAACAAGCCCAGGCTTCCTGGGTTTGATTCCCGGGTCCGCCTCTTTGGCAAGGGACTCAACCTCTCTGAGCCTCAGTCTCCTCGATAGTGATAATGGTACTACCTGTCAAAACTGTAGTGAGGATGACATGGAATAATCTAAGGATGAGCCTGGCAGCAGGGTCAGTTCCTGTTATTTTAACTAATATCACAAGGGGCACAGTTTAAAAACTACTAGGTAAAGACGGTGGTCCTCCCGGAGTCTGTGTGAATACGCCCAGTAGGTCTGGCCCATCTTTATAGAATGCCCACTCTACACCAGGCACTGGGATATGACACCTGCAAAGAAGACATGGTCCCTGCCCTCAGGGGTGTGCACCGCCCCCACCCCACCCCACCCCCCACCAGGTGAAAGAGATTTGCTCCCATATGAGGTTTGCTCAGTGCTGACTCACCATCTTTGAATCCCCACCACAAAAGCCCAGGACAAAGGATCTTTTATTGCTCCCATTCCACTTGGGAGAGAGGCATGGCAAGCTGCCCAAGGTCACCCAGCTACCCAGTGGCCAAGCAGGGATTTGAACCCCAAGAGTGCGGCCTTAGAGCCCATGACTTCATCACTGTGCTATCCTGCCAGCAACTACAAAGCCTGGTCAGCGTGGTTATGGAACACCCAGGACACGCGGAGCAGGCGCTGTGTGAGCTGAGAAGAGCACAGCGGGAGCAAACCAGGCTAGGAGGGGACGGCAGGCACAAAGGCCCTAGCGCAGGAGAGGATAGAGAAAGCCAGTCTGCCCAAGGCACAGAAATAGGGGTGACGCTGGAGGTGGGCGGTGACTTGCACACCAGGCTCGACAGCTCTTCGGGGGAGGTCCGCTTCCTGCTTCCAAGGGCAGCAGGAAGCCCTTGAGCGCATTGCAGTGCAACTATGACAAGATTTAGGACCACTCTCCACAATTGGATAGGACACAACCACACACACACACAAAGAACGAGGGGCATTGTGGGTGCTGGCACGGAACCTCTCCAAAGGATACTGTGAGATGGAAAAAGCAAAGTGCAGAAGAGCGTGTATGAGGAGAGGAGGATAGAAAGGATAACTAAGATAGTTCGTGCGTATCCGATGGAATATACCAGGGCTGTCCGGAAAACGTCTAGCCACTGTCACTATAATGAGAATGGTTCCGTGGCTGGATACCTTCCGGGCAGCCCTTGTTTGGAAAAAGCTCCAAAAGGATGCACAAGCAGCTGTTAAGGATGGGAACTGCAGGCCTGCGGTCAGGGGTAGAAAGTGTTCTCTGTGTATTCTTTGCCTTCTTTGAAATTTTAAACCTAGGGAAGAGATTGCCTATTTAAAATTTTAAAAATATAGACATGACCCCGGCCGCTGGGTGGAAAATGCAACGGAGGAGGTCAAGCATGGACTGGAGGGAGTCAGGAGCCTCCCTGAAGTTTTATGTGGGGATGGGGACCAATGTAGGATGGGCCCGAAGTGTGAGGTGCAGCTGCTTGGGGTGCACCTGGGAAGGGGCAGGAGCTGGTGGAGAGAGAGGTACAGGGAAAGGAACGTACAGCAACAGGAACCAGCTTGACCTTGCCCCTAGCAGAATGTGGCCTAGGTTCAGACTGAACCATCCAGAAATGGACAGACACGCTAAATATGGAATGTTCTAGAAAGGCAGCTCTTGGGTCCTGCAGATGAGCTATTGCGGGCTGTTAAAGCAGTCCTCGGTGGCTCTGGAGGGATGATTTGCTCAACTTTAAATACATGCAGCTGCGAAGTAAATCAAACCCCGACACCTTGGCTCTCTCCCACAGGCAGTTTCCCAGCTGCTGCTGCCCCCTGCCGACAGTGCCTACACATTGCAGCCTCCGTGCGCTCCAAGGCCACAGCTCAGAGCCCTACTTTGCATTCCCCTTGCATAGAAGGTGTCAGTCACACTTCTTCTGCCCTTTTTGGAGATGACCACGCCAAGCACTGCATCAGTGGCGACATAAACAACCAGGCCCATGTGAACAGTAGAAAACCGAACAGTAAAGGTCATTACCAGAAGGAGGTAGTGTACCAGAAGGCAGATGGGACAGCAGTGCATTATAGGAAACTGTAAAACAGACACTAGCCCCAGGGCATTCAACAGCACCCCAAGGGCTGTTAATAAGAGCTGGTGTCTACTGGGTCTCACCACCCGTCCGGCACTGTTCTGGACCCTTCCCCGTGTTTACCCAGTTGATCCTTGGGGCACGCACAGGAACAGGGAGGAGGAAACAGACACAGAGAGCTTCCGTGGCAAAGCCGGAGTCAAACCTAGACGATCAGCGTCCCAGTCCTCGCAGATTGCGACTTTAAAATCAGTATTTCCTGCTCATATGTCAGTGGTCCTCACCCATGGACAATTTTGCACCCCAGGAGACATTTGGCAAAACCTGGAGACACTTTTGGTTGTCACAAAGAGGGAGATGATCCTGGCATCTAGTGGGTAGAGGTCAGAAATGCTATAATGCATAGGACAGCCCCCCACAACAGAGAACTATCCCATCCAAAATGTCCACAGTGTCAAGGTGGAAAAACCCTGATCTAAATACATCCAGCTCCTCTGAATCTACTAGCTCCCATTTTTGCACTGCCCTCTGATCTGAGGGCATTAGTGCAGATCTGCTTTAATGCAGGAAAAGTTTTCACACTGAAGAACCCTCAAGAGATCTTTTCCCACTAATGTCCCATAAAGCTTCTTACCTCCCCAAAGGAACTGTTGTGCATCCGACAATCCCTCTAATACACTCTACCAGTGAGAGGGTTCTGGGGAGCAGCTCACGCAGAGGAGAAGCCCCAGGAGCAATGCGGAGAGACTTGCGCCTGCAGGGGACACGATCAGCCCTGGCGCCGTGCGTGGAATACCATGGCTGTCCCTGGCACCGAGCCACGGTCCAGACGCATGCTGCTTGTCACGGCTGTCAGGAAGCATTCAACCCCAGGATGACTGAACAGTCCCTGGGAACAACCTGTCAGCAGCTGCCTCTCCGCCTCCTCCTCACTCAAAGCCCTAATCAGCCCCAAGAGCCCAGTTCCTGGCTTTGGGGGGCAGTGCTATTAAAGCCTCCTCCTCCACGGAGCCTACAGGTCTGTAGGTTCACGGGTCTGGAACTGGCTGTGCAAAGCGGGGCAGGACAGAGGACCCAAACATCAGGCTACCCCTACCTGAATGGCCATGGCACTCCCACCAGCATTAAGCCCTACACAAGAGTCAGCGCTTGTTGAATAAACGAATGGGCAGACAGGAACTCTGTAAGATTCATTCATTCATTCAAAAATATTTATGCAGTGTCTCGCCATGCTGGGCACTGTCCTAGATGCCGGGAGGACAAAAGAGACCAAGTCCCTGTTCTCATAAAGCTAATCTTCTAATGTAGGGAGACATAGACACTATACAAATAAATAAATATGGAATATAATATCAGATAGTGGTGAGTGCTGCGAAGAAAGTAGAACAAGGAGATTGGGACTGACAGATAAGGGGTGATTCTTTAAATTTGAACAAAGATCGGAAGGTGGTGAGGGAGTCATGCAGCCAGTAAGTGCAAAGGCCCTGAGTGGAGGGGTCTTGGGGAGATTGGCAAACAGCAGAACGACCAGGGAGAGTGGATGCAGGAGGGTCCTGGCATGACCTAAGAGCAGTAGTGCTCAAACATGGGTGTGCATCAGAATTGCCAGAAAGGCTTATGAAAGCACAGACTGTGGGTGCCCCCTGCAGCGTTCAGTTGTCTGGGGTGGTGCCTGGGAACATGCATTCCTAGAAAGTCACTGTGTGATGCTAATGCCGTTGGTCCAGGGACCAGAGTGCAGGGTATTTAGTCAATACAACAGGTCCTTTCCTGCTCAACATTCATCACCAGCAGTCCTAGGTCACTGATGCCTCATTATCTGCCTCCCCACTGGAGAACAGCGACTATGACAGTTCTGCCCATGGTGCTTAGTAAGCACTCAATAAAAGAGTTGTTGAACGAATTCCTCAAAGGGGTTTCCATGCCAGGCCTTGCTTTGCTCTCTTATTCTGTCATATACTTGGCTCCAAGCTGATGTCTGGGTCAGACCTATCCCTTACCAATCTCCCACTTACACCTAAGCAAAGAGTGTCACCTGCCACGTCCAAATGTTTGACGTACTCCCATAACTCTATGCTCTTTGCACATAGTTCCATCTGCTCAGGAGGTCCTTTCTCTTGTGTCACCTTGTAAATTCCTATACATCCTTCAGGGCTCTCCTTCCAGAATAGCCTTCCCAATATCCTTCCATCTATCCAGGGGTTAGAATTACTCCTTGGAGTCCTGTATCCATGTCACAAGGATTTGTACATACATTTGTCTTCTCTTCCTGACTAGAGATCACAAACAGGCAGCTCTCAGGTTGAACCAGTCAAGAGAGATGTTCTACGGTGGCTATGGTGTTTTAAATTTAAGTTCACTGCCAAAATTTGAGAGTCAGGGGACTTCACACAAAAATCCAGATTCTGGGCTCTTCTAGAAAAGTCAGGGCTGGCATTCTCACATGGCCATGATCTGCTAGAGCTGCTTGGGACTCTGTCACCTTTGCTGTGGTGGCCCCAGCAACCAGCACAGTGCCCGGTCCAGGGTAGGCACTTAGGTGACCTAAGGCTGGTTCTGATCCTAGCTGACTCATTGCATGGCCTTGGGCTCTCTCTGGACCTCGGTTTCCTTGCCTGTTAAGGTGAAGTAATGATAGCTTCCACTTCCCAGTGTCACTGCATCAAACAAGGAAGAGGACGTGAAGTGCTTAGCACATGCTGACACATAATGCTCCATTGGCACGATCTATTGCTGCAAGAACTCAATCGATACTTACTCTCTAAGATGGGAGGGTGTGAGCGGAGGTAGAGGCAGCAGAAGTGGGGCCAGGGGGGTGATAGACGACTTGTATTCAATCCTCAGTTCTCCCATTTACTAGCTATGTGACTTGGGCATTTGACTTAAATTCATTTGGGCCTCAGTATCCCCATCTATCAAATGGAGATGACACAAGTCTCATGGGGGTTATTATGAATATTAAATTAATTCATCCTTTAAAGCACTTAGAATGAGGCCAGCATTTAGCTGTGCCCAACACATGCCAGCTCTCGCTGTCATGGCTGCTCCGAGAGGGGTTAGATTAGAATCTTTCAAGGCCCCTTGTGACTCCGGAACTCCCTGACCACCTTAACCCAGTGACTGTCAGTCATGCAGCTGTCACATAGTCATCAAGACTGTAGAGAAGGTCCTTGGGACAAGGGGAACAGAATTCAATATATAGGGATTACTATCTCTCTGGAAAGATCCAGAATGTTCTAATGATGGTGCTGACTGAAGTCACACCGAGTAGCAGCAATGAAAGGGAGAGAGCGGACCGGTGCAGAGGAGCACAGCCCGACATGGGAGGTGCTATTACTCGCCTTGCAGGAGTAAACTGAGGCTCCAGAGGCTGCCCTCAGACGCACCTCGGCCTCTCAGCTACGTGGAGCTGCCTCGGAAGGCTCCTTTAAGGGATTAATGGGGTCACAGCGATCAGGACAGCCTCGGGCTGGGGGAGGCAGGATGGCCAGGCAGAGGCTTTCGGCCTCACCCAGGCCTGGGGTGTCTGAGACAGACACGAATGAGGTCTCCAGAGAAGTGGGGAAGGGGAAGGAGGAGGGACTGGTCTTACCGAGAATACCAGGAATGACTCTCAAGAAGAGAAAATTCCAAACAGCTTGCATCGTTTTACTCCGGAACCTCTGCAGCCATTTGGGGTCGGGGGTGTTCATTGTTCCGTACAAGGCTGGTAACTCCACTGAGACACAGCCGCTGAGAGACAGCAAAATGTTCCAGGTAAATCCTGAACGCAGGCGTGGTGGCCACGGCAGGGGTGGGGGCTGGGGAGGCAGGGGTGAGATCAGGGGCGCATCTGGCCAACCTATGGCGATGATGAGACCACATTTGTCCAGATATATTCCTTCTCATTCATCCATTCAACTGCTGCGTGCTGAGTACCTATGCGTCCCAGGCACTTGCACACTTTCTCATTTAAGTCTCAGGACAACCCCAGGAAGTGGGTTCCACCAGCCCGTCTTTTAAGATGAGGACAGAGGCTCAGGGCTCAGAAGATGGCCGTGATTTCGCAGAGCAGGAGGGACCCCCACCGCCAGCGCCACCCCTTGTGTGACCTGGACCTCCCGATGCTCGCCTTCATTCATTATGTGGTATGGGGCACACGCTCTCCACGTTAGGAGAGAGGACACGGGCTCAGAGGGAAAGTACGACTGCAAATTCCTGAGTCCAGTGGGCCCACTTTGTTCACAGATATCCCTTCAAACACTTTCACATTTTAGATTATAAAGCCCACAACATCCCTGGTCTTTTAAAACGAGATTTCCCTGCGGAATGCAGGGAAAGGACTGCTTTTTGATGCACCTCACGGCCGCACAGCGCGGAACAACAAGAACCTCTCGGACGTCAACCCCGCTCTAAACTCCGCTTCGGTCACGGCGGCCTCATTTACTGCGCAGGCGCCGCTCCGGTCCCCGGCGCTCCCGACCGGCCCCCTCGGGGTGAACCCACATCCAGGAGGGCGGGGGATAAGCATTTCTCCCCGAAGATGGTTCAAGCCAGCTTCTGGCCAATCAAAAAGCTTCTTTTATCACAGCTTCTGGCTAAAAGATTTGGAGATTGTTTTCCCAGAACTTTCCGGTAGTGAGAAAAAGGGGGGGCGGGGGTGGGAGGTGGAAATAATTGACATCTCCTACAACCATTAGCCAAGTGGGATGAGTTTGAAGAGCAAATAATACCACGAATTGTCTTGCAAGAACGGTCTGTTAGCCCCGCCCCCTCCTCCCACTGGTCTCGGAGAGCTTTCAAGGTGGGAACTTTTGGTGGCAGCCAATCGGAGTTAAGTGAGGGAGAAGGAGGCGGGGCAGGCGGGTTGTGGTTGTCTGGCCACAGCGGCTGGCTCGGTGCTTGGGACTGGCAGGGTTGCGGGGTCATTCTTCCGGATCCCCACGGCCAGAGGCTGGGCCGAGGGGCTGGTCGGGGAACGGGAGCCGCGTGTCCTCGCTGGCACCTTCCAGGCTGGCTTCAGAGGCCTTGAGCCGGACCCGATCTGGCGCTCCCCTGCACCTCCGCCCCAAACCCAGCGCCCAATAGCCGCCCCCTGTTCAGCCCAGAGCGTCCAGGCCCCGTTCTGTCCCTGCTCCCACAGCGGCCACAGGCACCTCGAGCGTGAGCCCTCCCCACTGCCGTCCCCGAGCGGGCCCACCAGCGCCTCCAGCCGCCGCTCTGCCCCTGTCTGGTCTGTGGAGGTGGTTGGTTACCATGGTGAAGCTGGCAGCCAAATGCATACTGGCAGGTGAGTCTGAATTTACAGTCTCCGGAGCCCAGAGACCTCATGAGTTCTCAATAGCTTTTGTTCGTGGAAATTGTCTGCCTTCTTTCCCTTTCTCTCTTCCGAAGGGGAGTTAATTACTAACAGTAAATTCCATTAGGCGTGGAAGAGTGATATTCCAGAGTACATTGTTAGCTCCAGCTGATTTTCCCCGCTCCCTGGCACACTGCAAGGCCGCCCTCCCCAGTCGGAGCGGTCCGTGGGAGACGGAGACTCCTTAAAGATCAGGCTAAGCACACCATAAGTGTCAGCTAAACCATGCCCCAACCATGCGACAACAAAGGCTTTGATGATGCCTCCTCTTTACTTAGATTTTTTCCTGACCCCGCCCCCTCCGACAGCAGGGATAGGAGACAGTCATATGCACAGTTGACCGGAGTTTGCAAAAGGTGCGTGTGTGTTGCTTTTAAATCCAAAGTTACCGAGCTTCCCCATGCTCTGTGGGACATAAATATTGACTGCCCCAAAGGCAGGGATCTTCGTTTTGTTGACGGATACCCCCCAAGCAGCCCAAACAAGATCTGGAACCTAGGAATGTCCTCAGTAAATATTTGTAGCAGGGACAGATATGTGGCATTCACATGCATGGTGCTCTGTGTCAGTCTGCGCATTGAGGAAAACATTTGCCCAGATTACAGACCTGGAAGCACAGAACACACGTGTACTCTACTGAGTCCTTCCTGCGGGCCAGGCACGTGTGTGTTCATGTCGTCCTCTCCTGTGGTCCGTGAGCACGCTGGGGTGCTCTGCCGTTCCAGTCTTACAGAGGCACTGAGAAGTGAAGTCTCTTGCCCAGCGTCACCCCTTAGTGAAGGAAGGTCACAGGCAGGATTTCAACCCCCAGATCTGCCCAGCTCCAGAGCACTTGACACCTGTGACCTTTCCAGGGTTCCCTGACCAGCTCAGGAAAGGAGCAGTGAGAAATTACAAAGAGGAGAAAGAATTTCTTTCTCTTTTTCTTTCTTTTTTTTTTAATTCATCTCTTCCAGACTGAAGTAGATGATACTTTTAATGACTTCTCTAATCTGGAAATAAAAGGGTCACACAGAAAAATGCTGACAACAGTAACTCACATGGCACTGGAGCTGGAGACATGAGTGGTTCTCAAGAGGGAGGGGTCTCTGGTTTCCAGAGCACCCAGGGGAGGCAGTGTTGGGTCACAGCAGTAATTCTGGCTGCTCCTCTCGTTGGCTGTGTCATCGGGGACTATGCAGCTCTCTGAGCCTCAGTGTCTTCATGGATAAGGAGGGAATGTTTTCATTTGCTGAGTTAGATTTCTTTTTTAAATGGGCTTCTCGCTCCAACTGTTCTCTCTCTCTGTCTCTCTCTCTGCCTCTCCTTCTCTCTCTCCCTCTCTCTGTATGTGTCTCTCTGCTTCTCTCTCTCTGTCTCTCTCTGTCTCTCTTTCTCTCTGTGTCTCTCTGCTTCTCTCTCTCTCTCTCTGTCTCTGTTTCTCTCTGTGTGTGTGTGTGTGTGTGTGTGTGTGTGTGTCTCTGCTTCTCTCTCTCTGCCTCTCTCTTTCTCTGTATCTCTGTCTCTCTGCCTCTCTCTCTCTCTCTCTCTCTTTCTCTCTGCCTCTCTCTCTCTTTGTTCAACTTCTGCCATGGAGCTAAGTTTACTGAGCACCTCCCATGAGCCAGCACTGTGCTAACCCTCACCACCGGCCGTCTCAGTGAATCCTCACCGTAACCCTATACAGTCAGTATTATTGTCATCATCATTTACAGATGGGGCAGCTGAACCCAGAGAGGTTAAGACATTTGCCCTGCATCACACAGCTGGATATGGCAGAGCTGGAATGTAGACCCCAGGGATCTGATATCCAGGGCTTTGTTCTTAGCCCCAAACTAACCTGTCCTCAAGTCTCAATTCTAGACTTTTTGTCCTTCTTGTCACCTACTCCCTCAGGTACTGTTTCACCTGATTTCAGCCACTGCTTGAGCTAGTGATTCCTGAACTCCAACCTAGCCCTCCACCTGCAGCCTCAAGACTATTTCCTCTTGGCAGTTTCCAGGGACCAGAGATCTCAGCACAGTGAATCAGCACCCCACCACTACCACCCCCCAACCTCCCACATCCACCTCCCGGGTTTTATCTGTCCTTTCCCCTCACAGGCCTGCTGTTTAAGTTGAGATAATCTGCCCTTTTTCTCTCACATAACTACTCATTTGAAGGACCTGATACTCAATTCAACAGATATTTATTGAGCACCTACTACGTGTGAGTCACCATGCCAGGTGAGGTGGGAAGGCAAGGAGGAATCGGGCCACCGCTGCCCTCAGGGACGCACTGAGATGAGCGCAATAACTTACAGGGCAGCAAACAGGAGTCGGATGCCTTCGTGTGCCAGAGAGAGGCCTCCAGACCCAGCCGCTGATTGTTCTGGCTCAGATCTGGAGAGAAAACGACACTTGACATTAGTCTGTATTTTATTTACTTAAAAGTCACTTAGCTATTACTTAATATATGTCAGGCACTGTGCATATGAACTCATTCAATGCCCCTAACAATTCTATGAGATAGGTGCTATTATCCCCATTTTGCAGACAGGGCAGCTGAGGTCCAGAGAGATGGCTGACCCAAGGTCACACAGCTTGTAAGTGACAGAGCTGGATCTGTGTCCTGAGTGCCGTGACTGCCTGCCTCTCGATGTGAGTGGGGATGGTCCTAGCGCCTCCCCAGAAGGCTGCTCCGACATCAGGTCTCCGACATGGGTGAGCCCCGGGACTGCACCAGTACAGACAAAGGAGGGGGAAACGACCTTCGGAGACCGAGCAGGAAGGACGCTGTTTGAGCTTGGCCGGCAGAGCATGGGCAGCGTCTGGACATGGACTGGGGACACCTGGGAGGGGGCTGTCGTCGAGGGCTTTTCAGAGATCAAGAGACTAGGCACACAGATAGGGAATGCTCGTGTCGTACACCTGAAAGTTACTAACCAATGTCCCCTCAAAAAGAGAGAGGAAACGTAACTATTTGTCACTGCAGTTATACACACGCACATAAAAGAACAGGGGTGTAGCCCCAAGGGCACACGGACCGCGAGTGGGACACTGGGGCGGGGCTGACCGCGGAGAGCGGTGTGCCCTGGACGGGCTTTGTGTGACAGTGTGACAGGACGAAAGCCGTGCTGTGAAGGTCCCCCTGTTGACGCTGAACTCGGGGCGAGTGAGACCAGGGAGAAGACGAAAAGGGGAGAGGGGACCATTGGGGATGCTTTCGGGCAAGACCCAGTCACGAGAACAGAAAGGACCCTCGGCATTTCAACATCAAGTTCTCCTGCATGGACTCGGTCCGCGGGTGCTAGAGGCCTGACGAAGGGGACAGTGAGCGGGGACAGAACTGGTAGGCAGAGGTGGGGTTGCCGGAAGCTCGAAGGAGAACCCATCGGAGCAGGATCCGGGGGCCAGGGGGGTGCTGCCCGGCTCGGGGGTACCTCAGGAACTCGGTTGCCAGCGTGTGAGCCACCCTGTGCCGCAGAGCTCTGGGACCCATTGTCCACCAGCAGGGAGCTCAGCCCCGTGCTCAGGGCGGGACATGACCAAACCGAATCCACCGTCCCGAGACCCCTCCTGGTACCGAGTACTGCGGAGGTCAGGGCCGGGCAAAATGCAAAACCCACTCTGGGTGTTCAGACAGCAAACGTAGTGTGAGACGTTACGTCAAGCTGCAAAGACAGCAGGACCGCAGAGGAGGGGCCTCGGGCCCCGGCTGGGTCCTCAGGGCCTCGAGGCTCCGGGGCACCCTGGGAGCTGGGAGACGTCTGCGAGGGAGGCTCTGCCGCTGGTACCTCAGGGGTGTGCAGCAAGGCTGGTCTGGGAGTGCAAAACACAGACACAGAACCAGGCCTGGGGACAGCACCTGGCTAGTGCTGCTGGGGTGAAGGCCATAGCTCGGCTGCTGCTAAGAGAAACAGCAAGCACCTGGGAAGGAGCAAGTCCCGTCTCCCCTTCCCGCCTGGCAGGATTTTTCTAGAACTCGCATTGGCAGAGGCTGAGAGGAAGCCCCTGGCAGAGGAGAAATGTGTGTGCAGAGTCCCGGCCCCAGCATCACAAGGCAGGGCTTGGACGGGTGGGTTAGGGGCTGTGACGGAAGCCCAGGGACGAGGTACTAGGGCCGTGTCGGCAGTAACAACCACGGACACGTGGGCTGGAGATGCAGCAGAGGATATCGGGAGTGGAGAGGAGACCAGCTGGACATGGGAGGAAGGAGGAGAGTCAGAGGCGACCATGGGGGAGGTCTGGGGACAGTGAGAACGAATGGTGACGTCATGAACAGAACAGGTGGGATGGGGGGGAGACTGCTCAGGACCCAGGGGCAGCGCATGAGCCTGACTGCAGACACACTGAGATGGGGGAACATCCCCCAGTTGTTGGAGATACAGACAAGGCTTGGGAGAGAGATCCTGGCCTGAGAAGTGACAGCCAAGGTCAAGAGAGTAAATGGGACAGAGTAGGTGGGAGCAGAGGACCCAGGACAGACTCACAAGGGTGCTCACATTTGAGAAGCAGGAGTAGGCAGAACCAGGCCAATGTGGGGTCCCAGGGGCCACGGGGCCAGAGGACTCAGGCTGGCACATCCCTCAGAGATGTCAGGGAGCGTAAGGACTGAGAAAAGACCCTTGGACTTGGCAATTCTGAGGTCACAGGTGACCTGGCACCATGCCTTTGCAGACCTCACCCACTCTGTCAAGCAGAGCCCCCACTGCTGTCACCCCTGGGCTCCGCCTCGCCCCTAGAACATCTGCCCACGACTCGGTCCCTCTGTCCTCGGCGCACCTAAGACACTTGGGCTCTCAGCTGTGCTGTTTGAACTTGCACTTGTCATCCTGTTCCTGCGCCGTGGTCGCCTCCCTGTGCTCACATCCCCCCTCAGCTGACACGGGAGGGTTTCCACAAGTGTGGGTGACCCTGAGTGGCAGTCGGAAGAAGGATTCCTGAGATTAACCAGAACAAATCTGGGGAATTTCACACGCGGGAAGAGCCAGTTTCCAACTGGATTCAGAAGCCAAATTGGAGTCAGGAGGGCACATGCCATCCTAACTCAAGAGGGACAGTGGTTTGCTCTCTTGGCTCTGAGACGGGTGGGTGCCCGGCGACAGTCCAGCCTGCGGCTGCTTGCCGTGTGATGGGGGGCTGTGGTGATGAGGGCCTGCAGGGACAGTGTTTGAAATGGGGCAGAAGGGTCCCTGAGCTCTAGGAGAAGAGTGGGGTCTGGCCGAGGGAGCGTGATGGAATCCTCGGGAGGTGACCCAGCTTCTCTGAGCCTGAGTCTCCTCGTCTGTCAGACGAGCTTAGTGACAGTCCCCGTGGAGGGAGGGGAGGCTGGGACGGGAAGGGAGTGAACCAGGTTGTGCGAATGGGTTCAGGAAGGAGGCCCCACACGTGCTGGCTCCCTTGTAAGACGTGGTGGCACATAGAAGAGCAAGCCCCGAGTAGCTCCCTCAGCGCTGGAGGAATTACCACGAAACGACACGGCACGAGTGGTCACATCACCGCACAAGAGAACATCAGAGGTGGGAAAAGCCAAAACGGAAAAGCCACCAGCGGCCACCAGCGAGAGGTCAGGGGGAGCATCTGCGCCGACTGCGACGTGGGGAGCGAAGGGGAAGAGGCTGCACCACAGGCCGCAAGTCGGGACGCCAGTGTCGTGGTGAACAAGGGGGTGAGGAAGCAGAAAATGGGGGTTCTGTCGGGGGGCTGAGTGGCGGAGACTGTGTGGGACTCAAGGTGGAGAAGGTCTTGCAAATGAAAACAGAGTTGCATCAGCGGCGGCCAGGCAGAGCCATTGGTGAGGAAGTGGGGTGCTCACAGGCAATGGAGGGTGGGCCCCTAGAGCCACCAGCACCCTTGGCACAGGAGGAACCTCAGATTGAAGTCCCCCAGCAGTCTTGTGAAAGGTCAAGATCTCAGACTGAAGCTGCGACGTAAACCTTCAGTCTCCGGGTACCAGTCTGGGGGGCTTTCTGCTAACACAGGAGAGCCGGGGAGGGGAGCCCCGTAGGTGTGGGACAGCGGGGAGGAGACAGCTGCTGTTGCAAATAGACTCGGCCCCTGTGACACATCGAGGGGCAGGGCCAGTGTATGACCAGGAACCGGATTTTAGGGTGGTGAGCGTAGCATCTGAAGCTTTGCTTCCCTTAAAATGCAGAAACCCTCCCACCCCACACCCCCCCAAAAAGTATGCAGGGTCCTAAGTGTGCAAGCTCTAAATTCAAATTGGTTCCGGCCACCAGCTGAGCTTTCCAGTCGGTCCGGTCACACCTGTTTCACCTGCGAGGGAAGTTCCAGTCTGAAGGTGGCGTGTTGCCGGACGGCGCGCTTCCGGGAAGTGTCCCTTCCGTTTCCTGCGCGCCGAAGCCCTCCTGGAGCTCTGTGACCTGCGGGCCCAGTCCTCTTGGATGAGGATTAGCCCTGAAGAGGGGTGACTCTGGCCATCATGGTCCTCTTGGAGCCCTGGCCCTGCCAGCGCCCTCAGTGCAGGTTCCCACGAGAGTCCAGTCCGTTTCCTGTGACGGCGCTGAAGTGCTTGGTTTGCAGACCTGCATCTGGCGGGGGTGAGCGACGCTCTTCTTCCCCTCTGGCCCCGCAGGAGACCCAGCTGTGGGCAAGACCGCCCTGGCCCACGTCTTCCGCAGCGACGGAGCCCATTTCCAGAAGAACTACACCCTGGTGAGATTCGGGAGTGGTGGCCCGGCCGAGGCCAGAGGGGCACGTAACCGGAGGGGGTGACTTCCCAGAAATGCACGCGGAAGTCGTTTTTCGGCGAGGCACCGGGCGGGCGGGCTGCAGCGGACTCGGCCACCGCGTACGGCTCCCTCCCGGGCAGGGAGCTGGATGAGACCAGCGGGCGCTCGCGGGTTCCCAAAGTGCGTCCCGAGCACAGGCGGTCCGGCTGGGCGCCCACCCTCCCGTAACGGCCCCCTGGGGCCCTCTGAGACGCGTGTTCTTGGGTTTTCCTCGACAGACGACAGGGGTGGATCTGGTGGCGAAGACGGTGCCCGTCCCTGACACAGGAGACAGCGTGGTAAGTGGCACCCTTGACTCGAGGGAGCTCGGTGCCCCCCCCAGCTGGACCCGGGGTCTCAGGGTCACTGTCACCCTCCCCGTGAGAGGTGCAGTGCAGAGACTTGGCCTGCACCCGCCTGGGCATGTGGGAACAGAATCCTGGAACACAGGAAGCAGTCTGGGGGGACGAGCACGAGGGAATGAGGAAGACTGGAAGGTGGGCCTGGGCTTCACGGAACTCCTCGCTCATGGCTCTTCACCACAGGCCCCTGTGGGAATCCACGAGTCTCGAACTTGATTTTGCAAAACGTTCTGTCTGTCTGTACTTTCCTGGGGAGAAGGTTCAAGAATCACCAGATTCTTAAAAAGGCCCATGATCCAAACCAACTTTAAGTACCCCCAAAGCAATGAGAAGGGGTCCAGATGAGTGCACAGATAACCAGCGTGTGACATAGGTCACGTCTGACGTCGACAGCGTGTGCCAGGGGCCAGAAGCCGGCCAGGGGCACACAGTGCCCGGAGGGAGCTTAAGGAGGAAGTGAGGGGAGACGTCCTGGGTTGTGGGGGGGGCCCTCCCCTGGGCTGGCGAAGGCTCGGCCTGGGGCATGAAGGGTCGTCCTGCACCCTCCGTCAGAACCACCCCTTAGCCATCCAGGACAGTGACAGACTGTCCCACTTTCCACGCCTTCCCAGACCGGCTCAGTGACCTCCTTTAGAAAGAATGGTTTTAAGATTTGAAAATCAATTTGGTTAACAAAGTGCCGCATGACCTTTTGGAAACCAGAGCACTGCTCAGCCTGTTTAGCATTCTGTCCCGCCAGGTGGGACATCAGCTTGTTCCTGGTATTTTTGCACATGAGGTTAGGAGAGGTGAGACCACGCACACAAAGTGCTGGGTGCTGTGGGAACACCACCGCACGGCCTCGCCAAGACCCCGGGGGTCGTTCCTCTTCCCACCACCTTCGTCGCGCCTTGGGGAAAAGGTAGAGCGTACGTGGATGCGTGTGTGCGTCTCACCGTTAAGTCAGGTCTGCGGTGAGCTGAGACTTTTCCCTACGTGGAGACTTTCTTGGGACACACCTTTCTGATTCCAGGAACTCTTCATTTTTGACTCTGCCGGCAAGGAGCTGTTTTCTGAAATGCTGGATAAATTGGCAAGTAGCATGCGGTCTTTCTCTAACCACCACCTCCACCTGCCACCCAAAGCTTTGTGCCTTACAACAGTGTCCTCACAGAAACCGCACTGCCTGAGGGAGGCTCGGGCCGCGGGGAGCCCTCCGTGCCCAGCCCCGCGCTCGGTGCTGCCCTGCCCAGCAGAAGCGAAGACGTGCCTGGACCCGTGATTAGCTCACACCCCGACTCCAGGCTCCCCCACTCCAGCTCGATCCTAGGACTGTCCCGGGCCCCTCACTGAGGCCTGGGAAAAGGAGGCGTCTCCCCATTGCACACAGGTTGGGGGAGGTCAGTGAGGTTCTAGCGAGAGGTCTTGAGTTTGTCTGTGGAGTGAAGATATCAGGAGAGGGTCCATGCAGTTCCCTCTCCTCCCGTCCTGGGTGCGTCCAGGAGCCCTGTGGGGTTGGGAAGTGAGCCCTCCAGAGCAATTCTGGGCCACCTTCCAAGGACAATGGGAGGAAAAGGGATTCTCCCTCCCACCCTGGGAGGTTATGACACCCCAGAAAGAAACCAGGCTCTCACCGTGCAGGGCAGGGGCCTCTAGAGACCAAGGCACGGTCAGGAGTCGCATGCATGAGCCTCACAGTCTGAGCAGGGCTGTCCTGTGGCCCCCGCCAGGCAGCAGGATGTCCCCGGACTCTGTGCAGCCCCTGAAGGTGACGGGCCCTGAGAGCATAGCACTGATTCTTAATTGGGCCAGCGAGCCCTGCCCAGTGGCTGTTTGGGTTTGGACTAGGGCTGGTACACTGCAGGAGAAGCAGACAGGGCCCTTTGCATTTTGAAAAGCCAGCCCTTATTAGGAGATGCAAGCAAGTCCAGTGACTGGGAGATGAAAGAAAAGGTGTTCTTTCAGGCCCGCAAAGCCGAAAGGTGGACCAGCCTGCATAACAGTGGGCCCGCAGTAAGACTGTGTGGAGGGATGAATTCATGAGACGGGAGGCCGGCGAGAGGACTTCTGGGGAGAGAGAAGCCATAGTCTTGCCCTGGGCAGGTCGGTCACGCTACCCTCCAGCCACACAGGAGGGATATTCAGACCAGCCCTGAAAAGTGGGGAGGTTTCATGATGAGACACAGAAAGCGCCCCGCAGAGCCTGGCCCGGATGTGAGGCCCCCGTCCATTCCTCTGGGTGAACTGTCACCTCTTCTCTGACTCAGATCCCCTTTGCAGTTTCCCATGTCCCTCCACTCACGTGTCCCTTCCCTCAGAAGACCCACTTTTCCCCTTGGCTTGAAGTCACTTTCCCTGTGACTGACACGTGCTCGTCCTGTCCCTCTTACACAGTGGGAGAGTCCCAACGTCTTGTGTCTGGTCTATGATGTGACCAACGAACAGTCCTTCGACAACTGCAGCAAGTGGCTGGAGAAGGCTCGGTCACAGGCTCCAGGGACCTCCCTCCCAGGTAGGAGCCACAGACTCTCTCCTTCAAGTTCAAGGGCACAGGGTCATTGCAGAGCTGGCTGTGGGTGCAAAATAAAAGGGGGGTTCCCCTGGCTCTGGGTATGATGGTCTGGCTCGTACACAGAAACCTCAGTGAGTCAGCACACGCCACCGAGTCTGCAGAATGGGCATGATGACATCACCTTGCAGGGCTGCGGGGAGACTCCAGGGAACAAGCGGGGAGCAGCTGCAATAGGAATGTGGGTGTTGTTTCCGAGAAGCTAGCCCCAGCAAAGGACCCTCGTTTTTCTCCCATACGTGGGGCACAAGTAAACATCCAAGTCCTGTTATCACTCTGAATGCTTTAAATCACTTTATTTTTCATCCCTGTGTGAGATCAACAAATTCTCCTCATTATAGACCAGGAAAAGCGGCCTCCAGAGACACGCTCAAAAATTAGCTGCAGCCGATGCAGCTGGGGACCGAACTGAATTACCTCTGCATGCCTGACTCGGAGCCCAGTCCTTAGATTAACAGTAATGACCATTTTTAAAGTTTGCTCCACGCGTTGGGCATTAGCGCAAATGCTCGCATCAATTTGGCCCTTTCCTTCCTGGCACTCGCAGCTTCCAGGAGGCGAGGCAGACAGACACACAGGATGTCTAGAAAGGGGCCGAGCATAAGCTGTGGTGACAAGCCCAGCCCACCCGGTCCGCTGCGGCCCGCTGGGCCTCCCTGTCCTGGTCGCCTCAAACCAGGCAGCCTCTCCCAGCGCTCGCGGCCCTCCCAGGCTGCTCGCTCTGCTCTTTCCTCTCTCCAGCTGCCTCCCAGGCCGCCGGTTAAACGCAGCGCTCTGGTTGTTTCTTTCGGGCAGGCGTGTTGGTGGGGAACAAGACAGACCTGGCCGGCAGACGCGTGGTGGAATCGGCCCAGGCCCGGGCGTGGGCACTGGGCCAAGGCCTGGAGTGTTTTGAAACATCCGCGGTGAGTCTTCTCCGCCCGCTGCAGAGCCAAGCCTGGAGCGGGCCGCTGCTGGGAGTGGTTCTCACGTGACCTCATGGGCACGGAGTCGCCATTCCACCACACGCAGAGCCCGAGACCTCTTCTCAGTGCAGCAGGGTCTCGCGTGCGGGTCAGTGACGCGGGTCAGCCAGCCCCAGCAAAAGCAGTAGCTCACACAGTGAGAAATACCAGAATTGAGATCACTGACACTGACCTTTGACATTTGCATGAGACATCACGGATCAGGTGTCATTGGAACATCACTTCACAGACCAGCGGGGTCCAACTTTGGGCTCTCCTGGGCCACATTGGAAGAAGAATGTCTTGGGCCACACACAAAATACTCACACTAAGGATAGCTGATGAGTTATATATTTTAAAAAGGTCCTTGCATGATTTTCATAATGTTTTTAACGTTTACGCATTTGTGTTGGGCCGCATTCAAAGCCTTCCTGGGCCGCAGGTTGGACCAGCTCGTCCTAGACCCTCACCATCAGTCCCGTGAACCAGGAGCTGGCCCTACTTCCATGTTGAGGTGCAGTGACTTGCCCAAGGTCACAGCTAGTGGAGGGTTGGGTCAGGACTAGGATCCATAGCTTCCAATTCCCATCAGTGTTCCTTGTCCCACCTTGCTGCAGCCCCAGGGTGCCTCCAGGCCACCAACTGTCCTCCAGTAGAGTCGGCAGGAGCCCTCGGTAAGGGGACAATCAGACTGATCAGCTGTGGCACCCTCAGCATCCACCATGATTTTGGCTGTCCAGTGCTGTGAACCCCCTTCCCATGTTGGGAGTTCTGAGCTCCCTGCCTCCCTGCCACCAGGAGGCAGGTGGGTGAGCCAGACTGCACCAGTCAGACGTGCTTGTGTGACACAGGACTACTGAGGGGAGTGAAGTGAAGACCCCCCTCTGCAGGAGCAACCCAGAGACTTCGTCAGAGCCAGCAGGGCCCAGGGTGCTGGCCACAAGGGCCCCTCACTGGGTTGTTGGGGAGACCTGCAGGCCACGCACAGCCTGAAACATCTGTGGTTGCAATAGGGAGCTCACTCCTGGCCTTGTGGCCACCAGACCTGATTCTTTGTCCCTGCAAAAGAGTCAGTAGGCTGCTGTTAGATTGCTGTGTGGATGTGAACTTGTAAAGTTTCCCCAAAGTGGTGTGCTTCGTCAAGGAAAGTGTAGCGAGTAAAGACAGTGCTCTGAGCTCCCCCTGGGGAGTGGCAGGACCGCCTGTGGGACCTTCAGCACGTTCCTTAACTTACTGGAGCCTCAGGTCCCTTGCCAGTAAAGTGGGGATAGTAAAACACACTGTCCTCACTGAGTAACCGATACGAGAATTCAGTCAGATGGTGAATATAAAAACACTTAGCACAAAGTGGTGCATAGTAAATACTCAACAAAGGTAGCTTTTAATTGAGTATAACTGTTGCCCCCTAGTAATCTTACTGATACCATCATTACTCACTAAAGCCTTGTGTTCATAGATTGTACAAAGAAAAACGTCACTCTTGCCTCTGACCCAGTTGTCACAAGTTCTAAATTAATGTAGTTTAAATTGGCGAGCTTTTACTGTGTAGAGGGCTTCTCATCTTTTACGCAGCACGCCTTGAACAAAGCAGTAAGCTGTACGATCCACAAAAACAATATTTTAGTATTCCTCCTTCCAGAATTCACATTTGTGAAATTGCCTCCTCACCCCAATATCCCATATTCCCTGGAACTCTCAGTGGAACTCAAAAATTAACATGCACCCCGACACATTAGTCATCGGAGGCCCCTGGGCTGTGTGTCTGGATGTTTGGAGCTGCGCTGTTGAAGCGGGTGGGTATAAAGTGTGCTTGCAGAGGCTGCAGTGAAGCACTTGGTATTAACTGCACAAATTAACTAGTCCCCCCAAATGGGCGCTAACAGAAGCAGCACCAGCAGCTCGGTTAAGGAAGCTGTGATTAAAAAGGAAATATAGTAGACTCTCGGTTAACCGGAACTCAAGCCACTGGCAAAACCTCCACTGAGAGTCTCCGCAACGGAGAGTCTACCTACATTTATCTGACATCTGCCAGTCCCTGTGGGTGCCGGTTAACGGAGAGGCTACTGTACCAGCCAAGTGCTGTTTGCGACACAGCCGAGTCTGGACACCACATGCATCCTCCCATCTTGCGACTGAACGCAGCAGCAGTCGGGGACCTAAAGGCGATACCTCCATGGTGGCTTGACTTGCTCTTTTTGTTTGATGCCATCCCCAGAAGTTACTCATCTTAAAACTGAAAGCTTGTACCCTTTGACCCCCCTTCATCCATTCCCCATCTGCACCCTCAGCCCCTGGCACCCCTCACTCTGCTCTCCGTTGGTAGGACTTTGGGTTTTTTCAGATTCCACATATTAAGTGTAATCATAGAGTACGTGTCCCGCAAGGTTCATCCATATTGTCACAAGTGGCAGGATTTCTTTCTTTTCTAGGGAGCAATAATAGTTCCTCGTGTATCTACACACCAGATGTTCTTCATCCGTCCATCCACCAGTGGACACCTAGGTTGTTTCCACGTTGCAGCGATCGTAAGTAATGCTGCAGTGAACACGGGCATGCATGTACCTTTTCAAGCTTAGGGATCTCATGTCCTTTCGGTACATACTCAGAAGTGGAGTTGCTGGATCATATGGTAGTTTTATTTTTAATTTCTTGAGGAAACTCCATACTGCTTTCCAAAGTGGCAGGACCAATTTTCAGTCCCACCAACAGTGCACAGGGGTTCCCTTCTCTCCACATCCTCTTGTCTCGTTGATAACAGCCCTTCTAACAGGTGTGAGGTGGTACCTCGTTGGGGTTTTGATTCTCATTTCCCTGACAGTTAGTGATGTTGAGCGTCTTTTCATGTACCTGTTGGCCATTTGGATGGTTTCTTTGAAAAAATGTCTACTCAGGTCCTTTGCCCATTTTTATCAGATTATTGATGTTTTTGCTATTCTGTTGTATGTTCTATGTTTTGGATATTAACCCATTATCAGATGTGCGGTTTGCAAATATTTTCTCCCATTCCACAGGTTGCCTTTTTGTTTTGTTGATCAGTTCTTCCCGTATGCTTTTTCCTTTGATATGGTCCTACTTGCTCATTTTTGCTTTTGTTGCTTGTGCTATTTGGGTGTCACATCCATAAAATTGTTGCCAAAACCAAGGAGCTGTTTCCCAGTGTTTTCTTCTAGGAGTTTTATAGTTTCAGGTCTTAAGTTCAAGTCTTTAATCCATTTTGAGTTAATTTTTGGGACTGGTATAAAATATGGGTCCAGTTTTATCCTTTTGCATGTGAATATCCTATTTTCTCAACACCCCATTGAGTTTTCTTTGCTCTCTTGTCAAGTATGAGTAGACCATCTATGTGGTTCTAGACTCTCAGTTCTGTTCCATGGGCCTTTGTGTCTGTTTTTATGCCAATACCATACTGTTTTGATTACTCTAGTTTTGTGATATAGTTTGAAATCAGGAAGTATGCTCCAACTTTGTTCTTTTTCAGGATTGCTTTGGCTGTTGGTCTTTTGTGTGGTTCCTGTTGGACTGACACCCCTCAATATGACATTTTTCAGGCCAAAAAATTTAAAAGCATTTATTTAAATATTATAAATTAAATTGTATAAAATCATCGCTCATCCTTGTAAGAAGTTGGATGGTATTAAATACCAGTGTTTTCAAGGAAGGTCCTCATGGAGGACTCCCCTTGTAGGAAGGCGAGGGGACAGGAACTGGTGTTTGCTGAGCACCTACTGCGTGCTAGGTGTTTTGTACCCATCACCTACTGGCTGTTCTCCAACAGCCCTCCCAGCAGCCATGCCTAGCCTCCCTGTAGGTGTGATGAACAGACTCAGGAAGGGTGTGGAGCTCTCCCTGGCTGCCTGGCTGAGGAGTGGTAGAACCAGGACTAGAACGCAGGCCTGTCCAGCTTGAGCACCTGGGCCTTCTGGAAGGGGCTTTGGCCCCCCACAGAGCCTGCACTGGGATTCTCAGGGACAGACTTCTAGGCCAGATTGAGCGCGAGCCTGCTCTGTGGATTCTCCATGCAAAGCAAACCTGCTCTGTAGTATGTCAGTGAGGCTGTGATTAGTCATGGAACAGAAGGGTTCTCATCACTGGCAAGCCCTCTCAGTGCATTTGGGAAACAGTTCGTTTACATCTGCCACGTCAGAAGCGCTCCAGGGTGTACACTGAGGCTCGCCTCCATTGAATCCCTACTTCTAATCTTGCATTCTCCCACAATCTTGCTTTTAGGAGCTTCGAATTCATTTAGAAATCCTTGTGTGTGGGATTTGTAGGCCTCCTTGTTCTCTTTCTATTCGGTACTTATGTACACAAGGGCTGTCCGAAAAGTATCCAGCCAGGTAATAGGAAAAATAGAGGCGTTGATGGCTGGACTTTTTTCTGGGCAGCCCTCGTATTTTCAGTCCGTCTAACGTTTTACTCTTGACATTGGCGTTGCCTAGGACATTATGCTCTGCACAACCAAAGGTGCCTTGCACGTATCACTGAGTTATTTCTCTCATGTCCAGTTGGAGAGTGACGGCTCCCCTGTCCTTAGCAGTCACGAGCTTAGTGCACATGCTCACTTGGCTACAAACTGTCCTGCCATCCGCGGGCACTGTCCTAGCACTGCCACCTCTCTCTCTCCTCTTGGCTAACTTATTTCGTCCACCTTAGGATTTCCCTTGCTGGAAAGTCCAGGGAACTTTCTCCACCAGAACTGGTTTTCCTTGGTGCATTTCTGCAATCGGCTGGCAGAATGGAGAGGCTGCTCTTCTCAAATAGGGGAAGTTGAATTCTGGGCTGGGCTGTACACAAACCAGCTGGGCTACTGCACCCCTGGGGCCCCAGACCGCTGTCTATAAAACACGGGCATTGAGCTCGGTGACTCTGTAACATTCTTCGGTTTGGAAACGCTTCCATTCACTGGGGATAGCGCATTGCCTCTTATTAAAGCTGCACTTCTACCAGCTGCCAAGGATGGTTTGAAAACAGGTTCTTGTGCATTCATAGCTGAGCTGCTATCTTGAAGTAGCAGGGTCTTTGTTATGCCAACTTATTCCTTAAAAAATTAAAAATGCATGCACATGGTGCAGCCACCATGGAAAATAGTGTGGAGGGTCCTCAGACAATTAAAACTAGAACTGCCTTATGACCCAGCATTTCCACTTCTGGATATTTATCTGAAGAAAACAAAACAAAAACACTAACCCCAAAAGATACCTGCACCCCCAAGTTCATTTCAGCATTTTCAGTAGCCCAGATGTCCTAAGTGTCCATCAATGGGGGAAAGGATGAAGAAATTGTGATACACACACACACACACACACACACGCATGCACACACACATGGGTTGTGTGGTGGAATATTATCTGGCCACAAAAAAGGAGGAAATCCTGCCATTTGCAGGGTGAACCTGAATGGACCTTGAGGGCATTATGCTAAGTGGAATAAGTCAGGCAGAGAAAGCCAAATACCGAATGATCTCTCTAATATGTAGAATCTTCTTTTGTGGGTGGGGGGAAGCTCATACAGAAAACCAATGGGTGGTTGCCAGATGCGGGGGGTGTGGGTGAAATGGGTGAACTGGTTTTATTTTTAGTTTAAGTAAATTGAATTTTAAAATTTTTAATACGTGTGTGACACAAAGAGTGAAAGTCCTTTGGGAACCTTTAGTCACAAAACTCTTATTTCATTTCTTAAAATGCCCAGTCCTGGTGAGTGTGAGAATTCTTTACCTGATGTAAGCTGATGTCTCCCCCTGAGCCTGCCGCGGGGAGCTGGGCCCGGCTGGCAGCCCCCTCGGTTTCTGCACCTATGCTTCTGCCCCAGCTCAGCGCGCAGCCCATGGGGAAAGGGGAGAGATAGAACCAGGGGCACGGGGTCGTTGCTGGGACCCGCTGCAGCCACTCGGGACCTGCCAGGTTCTCGGTGAGCACTGCAGAGCTGCCCATTCCCTGCCCTCGCCAGGGCAGCCCTCTCCCCAGTGGTTTCCTTCCGATGGGTGATAGACCTCCCTCCCCACCGCCTACAGCCGTGGTCCTGGCCCGTGGTCCCTGTCCATCTGCTCTTGTTGGGACCCATTACCCTCCTGGAGGCTGTCCCCAGGGCCCCTTTAAGACAGCTCTGGACTCCCGCTTGTCCTGGGAAGGCAGTGCAGCTTTCCCTAGTGTGACAGGGGAGGCAGTACTGTGGTCCCGGGTGCAGCCCTCTCCTGGCGTGGCCCTCTCCTCGATCCTTCCCAGGCCTGGGGCCAGCTCCATCCTAAGCCCCAAGGCCTCAGGGAGAGGCTGACCTCAAGGTGAGGGTGGGCCTGGCCTGTTGAGCCCTCTCTCAAGAGGGTGAGGGTCCTTGCCGTCTGTTATTTAGCTTTGGCCTCTGGGGACTCAGTCAAAACTAAGCAAGAAGGCTGTCACACACACAGTAAGTGGCTAAAAGGACAGGTCTACAGAAATGGATCTAGGGTCAGACCGGGCTCCCCCACTGGCAGCAAGCGTGTGTCTTTGGGCGGGCCACCTTAAAGTCTTGATTTCCTCCCAGAAAAACAGGCGTGAGGATAGCACAGCCTCCCCGGTGGTGTGGAGGTGCAATGAGGCAGGTGTGGGTAGGGAGCGCCGGGCGTGGGCCCACAGTGGTCGGACTGGCCCTCCGTGATGAGCACGCGTGTAGCGTAACCGCCTTCTTGTCTCTGCAGAAGGAAATGGAAAACTACGAGGCCCCCTTCCACTGTCTGGCCAAACAGTTCCACCAGCTGTACCAGGAGAAGGTGGAGGTTTTCCACATGCTGGTGTGAGGGGCTGGGGTGCTGCCGGGGCGCTCTGGCAGTGGGCCGTGTCTCCTCTGAAGACGAGAAGATGGAATTGTCCCCACACTTCCCATACATCACGACAGCTTTAAATAAAATGAGGAAGCGGGGAAGCAGCGGCTCCTTCCGTTCTTGGCCGGGGCAGCCCTGGCTTCATTTTCTCCGTTGGCTGCTGGTTCCAGAGTATCTGGGAGCCAGGCCGGGAGCCTTGCTGGCCCTGCCTCCTGTGGGTGCTGCTTGTCAGAGCAGGGGGTCCCAGCCCCCAGCCCGCCCCCAAGGGCTTCCACTGAGCAAGCCCCACCGTGGGACTTGAACTTGCTTACAGTCTGCCGCCGTCGAGCCGCCTCCTGGCCCTCACCTGATTCTTGTGGAGTTGGCTTTGCTGTCTCGTTGCTGTCCACATGCCCGCGTTCCCCTGCAGGGGCCACTGGCCCTGACAAAACAGTGCCCTCTGCCGGCCTCCCTCGGTGCCTCTTCTAACGAGGGGCCCCCCTCCTGGCTGCCGGGAACCCTGAGCGTCAGGGGAGCCGAGAACCAGGCCACTTTGCTCTCATGGCCGCCTCCCAGGGAGCGGGCGGCACTCAGAGCTCTCTGCACTGAGCTGGACTGTTTTCCATCTTGTCTCTGCTGCCAGATTAATCTTCCTAAAACACCGCTTGCATCGGCTCACTCCTCTGATTAAAGACCCACAGAGGTTCCTCACGGTCTTTTACATCAGAGCCGCGGGCCAAGGTCTGGCATCAAAGGCCACCTCTGCCCGTCACCCTCGCCCAGTGGTCTCGGCCTCTTTCAGCCCCAGAGGGCTTCATCACCTCCCTCTGTCCCCACACTTTGCACCTTGGAGCGGGGACATCGTGTAGAGTGTCAGCTTTGGAGGGAGACAGACCTGGGTTTGTCCCAATTAACAGTGATGATAGTGGACACGACTCTGGTCACTGCTTGTGGCCTGCCATGTTTGTACATGAGCTAAGCACGTTACACGTATTAGCTAATTGCACTTTTACAATGTAGAGTCTTATCCCACCTTACAATTGAAGACCCAGAGTCAAAGAACTAAGTGACTTAGCCAAAGAGTGTCACAGCCGGGATCATGGACGCAAGAGCCCAGCTGGCCACCATCGGCCTCCTGAGCTGGGCCTGGCCTGGAGCAGGTGGAGGCCTTTTCATCTCCAAAGGGTCATGTTAGGCTGCCCCGCAAGGTCACTGTGACAAGTGAAATGGCGGGCGAAACACATCAGGCCCCTCCCGCCCCGCCTCCTGTTTGTTACTTGTCACTGCGAACTCGCTGGCCACCGCGTCCTTCCCACTGGGTCATTCTCTCAGGAGATGGACCGAGGCGCTTTTGTAGGCACCAGCAACGCCAAGCTGCCAGTCTGACCTCCCGTGTTCCGGAAGGGAAGCCCTACAAAACACAGCCGGGGAGACATGGAGGGGACACTCTCGGTTGCCCCAGCCTTGGTTACTGGGACCCACAGCTGTGGACAAAGGCATGCTAAGCCACCCACTTCCTAAAGAGATCACCTTCCCCACGGCGTAACAGGAGGTGGCAGAAGCCACCCTGCCACCAGGAGCCGCCACCAGTCCCTTGCGCCTTGCTTGTCCTTGTTTGTATAAGAAAACTGAGTGGTCAGGAGGGAGGGAGGGTGAGCACAGCACTGGTGGGCGGGTCCCACTCCCCCTGCTGCCCCCCACCCCCCGGCACCAAGTGGAGGAAGCCCCACAAGACTCCCGAGATGGGGGCCACTGCGAGGACGAGGAGGCTGGCACCTCGCTCCCCAGCAGAATGCGCGCTGAGCTGCAGGAACCTGACGCCCACCGCAGGCACGGGGTGCTGAGGGTGTCCTCGGGGGAGCTGGGGAGACTCAGTGGGGAGAAGCCTGCGCCACCAGCTGGGAGAGCAGGCGCGCCCCCCCTCCCCACCTCCGTTGGGGATCAGATGAGGAGCCACAGAAATGGAGTCCCTGGGCTCTCCAGGCCTGTCCTGGGCTCCAGGAACTGCGGGTGGCTCTGACGGCAGGGCTGCTGGCGTCCGGCTGCCCCGGCCTGGGGAGGCGCCAGCCGCAGGGGAGGCTCAGCCCCAGGACAGCCAGGCACGCCATCTCCAGGGAGATGTCAGCCCATGGAACCAGACCAGGAGCAGCGCCCCGCCTGCCTGCTCCCAGGCACCCCAGAGAGAGGGGGAAAGGAAGCTCTTGCTCCCGCCCCTCTTCTCGAAAGGAGCTTCCAACCAAGACGTGGACCATTGAACTGGCCTGGTCTGAGCTTTAACAACTGCACGCCGGACCAGCCTGCCCCGAGGACCCGGCGACTGCGGGGCCCGGTGGAGTGCGACGGGAGGAAGCGATGAGGAAAAGTACGGTGCTTTGGGCTTGGGGCCCACTGAGTCCAGATTCCCCAATAAAAGGGTTCTCAACAAATGAGGGAGAGAATCTCAGACTGTGGTGAGTGTGCAGACAATAAAATGAGGCTGGATAGCTTGCGATTTGTGGGGTAACTGGGTTGCGGGGGCAGAAGGAACTCTGAGAAGTGACTGGAGCTGAGGCCTGACAGCCACATGGCCATCCGGGGGACAAGCCATTCAGCAGCAAGGACAGCGAGTGCAAAGGCCCTGAGGTGTGAACAAGCTTGGAGTCAAGGAATTTCAGGCCAGTGAAGACGGCTGGTGCAAGCCCGAGGGAGCAGGAGGCAGGGCGGTGGGAGCGGCCGTCCGGGAAGGGATTTGGAGTCCATGGCGGAGGCAGCAGGAAGCCAGGGGAGGGCTGACATCCGCCGTTCTTGTCCTGCGGGCCGGAATGCAGTAAGTGCTTACTGAGTACTTGCCTTTCCCGAAAACCCCACCCTCGGTGAGCAGACACAAATGCAGGCCGCAGCTGCAGGTTTATTCCTGCCACGTTTGCTGAGCACCTACTGTGTGCTGGCCCCTGTCGGAGGCACTGGGGACTTGTTGGTGAGTAAATCAAAGTCCCCTCCCCCCAGGGAGCTCCCGCTGTGGCAGAGTGAGAGAGCAGTTCCCTTAACCGGGGAAGGATGGCTGACTGACAGATGGCAGAGGGTGCGCCAGGGCGGTGGTGGGGATGTGACCTAGGGGGCTCAGGAACCATCTCCCGGAGAAGGTGACATTTCAGCACGGTCTGAGAGAGGGCAGAGCGCCTGGCACCTCCTGGGCATGGCCGGCTCACCCGCAGAGGGGCTGTGACCGTGGTGGCGCACCGTCCACTTGCGTTCCCCGCGCAGTGTGTGTGGGCTGTGGGGGGTTACAGAATTGGATGGAACTCCGGCCCTGCACCAGAACCACCTACGATCCACAGAGGAGAGAGCCGAGCCACGCTTGACTTCCGCACCCCAGCGGCACCCGGGGACACCCGGCCACCGTCTCCCAGCTGCCGCGGGCGGGCACGGAGCCTGCACTTCCCTCCCCGGCTCCTCCGGGACCGAGGAGGAGGTTTCTCTTCGCCGCCCTCCGTGAGGAGTGGTCGCCCCCTCCCGGCTCTGCGAGGCTGACCCTTTGGCCACCTGCTGACCCCAGGGGGTTCACCCACCAGGAGCGCGGGGAAGCTAGGCCAGTGGGAGGCGCCAGTCGCGGTCCCGAGTGGGTGTTCAGCGCGCGAACCGGCCCGCCACCCCCGCGAGCTCAAACCCGATGCCTCTGTGGTACTTAGGGGCTTTCCTTCCTTAGGTGTGCTTCCAGGTGGAGGGCGTGGGGGGCAGCCCCTGGAGGGGTTTCCCGCTTCCAGCCGCCCACCACGACACCGTTTCTGCCTGCAGATCCCCACGGCTGGGAAGACGTGTTGGTCAGACCGTCTTCTGCGAGGAGACTCGGGGACGCAGGGAGCAACCTGCTTCAATCTGTGATAAAATACATTCACTTTGGTGCTAAAATGGAATATTGAACACTAGAAATTTCCTGCCCCCAACTTGGGTGGCAATAAGCACAGATTCCGTGGAGCCCCAGACAGGAACCCCAATCTGTCGGACGACCTTCGCCCATCCTGCAGATGTCAAGGGAAGCCATTGGTTTTGCACCTGCGTGCACCTGTGTGCATGTCTGGGCGGGGCCCTGTTGCTCTCAGGGATGACTGAGGCTCTTCCCCTGAGAAGGTCAAGTCTGGTGGTCAGGGAGGGTTTCCAGGGCCCTTCTTGCAGGAAAATACCTGACGCTGACGGGGGAGGGCGTTCCAGACAAGGGAGGCAGCACATGCAAAGGCCCTGAGGCATGATGCTGGGGGGCCTCTTGGGGAACTAGGCGTGCAGTGTAGGTTGGGCAGTGAGGGGGTGCCCGGCAGGTGTGCGGATGGAGAGAAGGATGAAGCCGAAGCATGGGGCTTTTTGCACACAGAGCCGGGAAGTTGGACTTGTTCAGAAAGGAGTGGGAACCCACAAAGCGTTTTAACAGGAGTAAATTCGCCCGAATTTCTGCTTTCGGCGGATCAGCCTCGGGGGAGTGGAGGCTGCAGTGGGAGAGGAAGCGTCCGGCGGTCAGGAGGCCAGGCCTGCCGCCCAGGGCCGAGCTGGAGACGCGGCTCTATCCATCCCTGGCACATTGGCAAGAGCTGGGGCAGCGCAGTTTCCACCCAACTCAGAGTTGTCTTCCCCACTTCTCCTCAGAACCCCAACTCAGGTTTGTAGTCATCCTTTATTTACTTGAGAAGCAGAGTAAACAGAGAGAGAGCAACTGCTTTGCGTTGCAAATCGTGCCTGATGGAGCCCAGAGGAAGCACTGGGACTTGCCAGCCCTCGTGGACTTGGTGACATTTGCGTCTGCAATGCCCGTGCCCTCGTCCTCCAGCCAGTGAACAGAGCGGACAAGTATAAAGAGGATGGCAGCCGAGAGCTCGTTTACGCCCCAAACGGCAAGAAGACAGGGAAGGCTCATTAGGAGAAAATATCGACCGGCTGGTGTCCGAGTTTTACCTGTGATGTGAAGGAAAAGCACAATTTTGGCCAAGGCCATTATGTCACTAGGGGCAGTGAGGGGCGACCGCAGGTGGAGTGTGGGGGCAGGAGACCGTGAGAGCAAAGACCGTCATCTCCCGGAGCGCAGGGACTGCCTCTGACACTCCTCATAGGTCTTCCGGAAGCAGCGCGGGCTTAGCGGGAAGTGGCTTTATTTACGCCCGAAGGTTGAAGTTAGAACTGGACCTGTGCGTGCATAGACAGGTCGCCTCCCCTCTCTGAGGGTCCGTTCCCCCACTCATCAAAGGACATAAGAGCGTCAACCTTATCAATTCTGTGTGTGGATTCAGAGATGTAAAACCTTTGATCAGGTATGGTCTCTAATGACCAACACATAGTAGGTGATTTCCAAATAGTTTTCAGTCACTGTGGCTTGTTTATGAGCATAAAAAGTAATGCATGCTCATTGCAAAAGGAAAAATAGCGGGAAATGGAAATTATTCAAATCCCACCACCCAGAAATAGCCACCAATAACATTCCAGCATACGTGCGTCCATCCTTTTGCCCCTGCATATAAAATTCGGTACATATTTTTTAAACTAAAAATAGAATGCCATACATGTTATTTGGAATTTTTTTCTTTTCGTTCACTATCTTGTGGACATCATTTCAGGTCAAGAAATAGTTTCATGCGAGCACTTTTTTTTATCACGAAAAACTTGAGACATCCCCCCAAATAGAACAGCACAACGGACACTCATTTACCCGCCAGCCAGATGCAGAACTTGCAAGATTTTGCCACCTGTTTCACCCTGTCCCCAGTTCCATTGCTGTTCCTGTTAGAGTAGTTCAACCCCAATACCAGCACGCTGTCCTGTGTTTCCAATCCAGTCGCAAGGCCATTATCACACTTGATCGAATTAACAGTAATTCCTTAGGAATTACACGTAACACCTGGTCAGGATTCAGATGTCCCCCATTAGCTCCAAAAGGTTCTTTTCCAGCTGGCTTACCACATGGTCATTGTTAATGACCCCCCGTGGGTGGACACCAGGTTTCTAAGTCGTCACTCACAGAGAGCGGTGACAGCCACATCCTTTCTTGCACATATGTGTGTGGTCCCCTGTCCAATTATTTCTACAGGACGAGTTCCTAGAAGGGAACTTTCCAGGTCAAAGCCTATGCACTTTTTAAAGGCTTTTAATAGCATTTGACATTGCCCTCCAGAGAAGCCGGACCAATTTACACTCCCACCAGCGGGGGCTGGCATCCCGGACGGCCTTGGGTTGCTAATGAAAGGGAGAGAGAGCAGGTGGGGAGGGACAGCGAAGAGGACGAGAGGCCTGGAGCGAGAGGGTGCGGAGGGGCCCCCCCGCAGAGCTCTGGGTGCCCGCAGGGGCCGGGCGTGTGAGCCTGAGGCCAGCCTGGGGCCGGGGCTCCCAGCCCACCGCTGACCGCACCGAATGAAGCCTTAGAGCCACGATTCCAAGCGGCCGAGAACAAAGCGGGAGCGAGGAGTCTTCGATCCATGCTAATTAGGAGCTGCCTTTCCGGAGAAACCAGGAGCAGGCTGCTGGCTGAAGGCACAAAAAATAAAAAAGGGAAGTGCTGCAGCCCAGTTGTGCTAGAAGCTTGTCCGTTTCCCGAAAATCTCAATTAAGAGCTCCATCCAAGGGGCTCGCAGTCCAGGGGACCCTGTTCTAAAGGTTATAGAATTCGGGGTGGGAGAGGAGGGGGGAAGCTAAATACAAGGTGATGGAAAGAGAAGTCACATTAGGTGGTGAACTTATTACACATCAAGCTGACAATGCACTGTAGAACTGTATGCCTGAAACCTATGTAATCCTTGCTAACAGATGTCACCCCAATAAGTCTAACAATAAAAATGAATTAAAAAAAGAAAAAAGAAAAAAAAATAAAGGTTACAGAATTCGACTTGCAGCCAGGATCTCCACCCCCAGGGCCAGGGGACATCCGTTCTGGTACCTGCTAAGGGCAAGGGGAGAGACCCCCCCCCCCATGACACGCAGTAGGCACCTGCCTTGCTGTTTCTTCCTCTTTGATTGATGAATTGATGGATGGCTAGAACTTAAAAATTAAAATTTCTTTCGGGTGGGAGAAGAGCAGGTGAAGGTAAGAGGCATCTGAGGCCTGGCTCCGCTGCAGGGCCGAGGCCGCTGAGGCCCACACGGCTAGAGGGGGCAGGCGGAGAGCCCCCAGCCGGCACCTCCTCTGGGCAGGGCCTCTTGCACCCTTCGCCAGCTTCGATCCTGCCGACAGCATTTCGAGGTGGGTAGGATTTTACCCACTTCACACACGTGGAAACTGAGGCCCCGCGAGATGAAGCCAATTACTCAACATTAGTCAAGGAGCAGAACCCACACAGAACCTGCGTCCTTTGGGTCACTAAAAAGCAGCCGCAGTGGGCCAGCAGGTCCCCAGGAAGGGCACAGAGGCTGGGACTCTTCGAGCCCAGGCCTGCGGGGAAGCAGCTGTCGGGGGATGTGTGAGGAAACCCCAGGTAATAAACACTGTGAACCGTGGGAGCCGGAGGAAGGCCCCCAGGAAGGGTGGGGGGAGGCCATAAGGCGGATGTGAGTTCCCTTAACCGCCTCCGTTAGGGACCCCAATGGAGGTTCTGCCGCCACCATGAGCCACCTGGGGAAGGGCTCCCTGAGGCACCTGTGGGGTGACCCACGTCCCTCACACCCTCCAGTCCCACCCCAGCTGCACCAGAGCCCCCACGTCCTGCACACCCGGCACTACTGGACGCCTGGGTGACGTCACGTCGCCCCTTGCCATACTGCGTGGTGCCCCTGGCCAGCCGAGCTCATCGGCCCCTCCAGAACAGGCAAGGACAGCGGAGCCCAGTCCAGCAGAGGCAGAGGAGGAGAAGGTGGAGCCGGCAGACCCTCCTGACCCCGTTCAGATGGCACTCACTTCCAAGACCATCTGCTCCAGCGGGCGCGGGCCGCACAGGGCACTGGGGCAGAAATAGCCGGCACCAGGCCGGCCACGTGCTGGCCTCCAGGGCCTGTCTGGTCAGGAGGCCTGGCTGGCCTTCCCACTGCAGCTGCCAGCACGGCTGGGCGGCAGGGGAGCCATGCACTGGGCACAGACCCTCCCCGACAGAGGTCCCAGAGCTGGGAGCAAGGGAGGACCCAGTGAGCTAAGGGGGTGGGCGGGAAAGGGGCGTGGGGAGGGGAGGAGCACAGGCACCAAGTCTCGTTACCCCTTGAGAGATGGGCGCTGGGAGCTGGGGACAGGGACAAAGCCCCTCCGATGCCTGGATACTCCCTGGCCTTCATGGTGCCACCCAGAGCCCAATGACTGAACTCAGTGCCCTCCAGAGAACTGCCAAAGACCCCAACCATCCCCTTGCCTTTGCTTGAGCCCCTCTAACCCAGGTTTGCCTTGGTCACTATGATGATGCTGCTGTCCCAACATCAGTCAGAACATGTCACCTGATCTGCAGAGAGCCCTTCAAAGGCCCCCTGTGCCCCTAAGTTAATGACCCAAATCCTTGTCCTGGCCTGCACACACACCTCGCCAGCCTCATCTGGTCCCATCTCTCTCTCTCTCTCTCTCTCTCACACACACACACACACACACACACACGCCACTATTGGTGCTTTAGCTTCAAAGACTTGCAGTTCTGCGTTTACTTAACTCCTCTGTGCCTCAGTTTACTCATCTATTAAATGGCATACTTAACGGTATCTTAGCTTTTGTTACCCTGAGGCCGAGACAAATGTTCGGGCACAAGTCACTTTTTTAGGGGATCCCAGAAGCACAGCAGGCACGTTTTTAGGGGATCCCAGAAGCACAGCAGACGGGAGGGAAGAAAGACACCAGGGGGTGCGCTGACGAAGCATAGCCCGGTGGGCAAGGGGCCGCCACGTCGCCTGGGGGCCCCAGAAAGTGTCAGGCGTGCCTCAGCACTGCACCCCCTGGGCGAGGAAGTCAGGACACGGGTCCCCCAGGTCCCCCTGCAAAGCGACACGGGAAGCTGCCAGCATGTGTGAGAGCTGTCCTGGGGGGCCTCGGGGGTGACCGGAAGGACGTTCACAGCCTCCGCTCTAGTGAGTGTCTGCGTCACAGCGCCACGCAAACTAACTGCCACGGAAAGTGCGGAAGACGGCGGCGGTCCCGCAGGGCGTCGGGGCTGCCTCAGTAGCAAGAGCAGTCACAGCAAGGCCCTTACCACGTGGCCCTCTCCCCTGCCTGGCCCACGGCGCCGGGCGCCCGCCCCTCCCCGGCACCGCGCGGGCATCGGCCAGCTCCTCGGGACCTCGGGGCTGGCGCGTGTCTCCCTCAGAGGTGCTCAGCGCGCCACCCTGCCCCTCTCAGAGCATTTCATCGCCGTTGTCGGTCAACACGCGGAAGACCGACTCAGTCCTCCTGCAGTAACTACTCGGCCGCCCCGTCCGTGCCCACACGGGAAGGCAGCGCTGAACGCGGCGGGCACGGTCTCAGCCCTCACACAGCCTCCTACCCCACGCGGCATCGCGCCCGGAGCATGGGGGGGAGGCGCCAAGCCCAGCGGGGTGCTGGGACGGGCTGCGTGCCCCCCCGGACCTCGGGGGTGCTGGGATGAAGCTGCGTGCCCCCCAGACCTCGGGGGTGCTGGGACGGGCTGCGTGCCCCCCGGACCTCGGGGGTGCTGGGATGAAGCTGCGTGCCCCCCAGACCTCGGGGGTGCTGGGACGGGCTGCGTGCCCCCCCGGACCTCGGGGGTGCTGGGATGAAGCTGCGTGCCCCCCAGACCTCGGGGGTGCTGGGATGAAGCTGCGTGCCCCCCAGACCTCGGGGGTGCTGGGACGGGCTGCGTGCCCCCCGGACCTCGGGGGTGCTGGGACGGGCTGCGTGCCCCCCCGGACCTCGGGGGTGCTGGGATGAAGCTGCGTGCCCCCCAGACCTCGGGGGTGCTGGGACGGGCTGCATGCCCCCCGGACCTCGGGGGTGCTGGGACGGGCTGCGTGCCCCCCGGACCTCGGGGGTGCTGGGACGGGCTGCGTGCCCCCCCGGACCTCGGGGGTGCTGGGATGAAGCTGCGTGCCCCCCAGACCTCGGGGGTGCTGGGACGGGCTGCGTGCCCCCCGGACCTCGGGGGTGCTGGGATGAAGCTGCGTGCCCCCCAGACCTCGGGGGTGCTGGGACGGGGCTGTGTGCTCCTTCCCTCTGAGCACCAGGAAGACTACATTTCCCAGCCTCCACGCGGCGCGGTAGGGTCATGTGACCAGCTGCCACCAGTGGAATGTGGGAAGCAGCTACGGACAGCATTTGCAGGCCCGGCCCATAGAAACTGCCCCGTTATCCTTCACACTCTCTGTCCACGGGCCTCCAGAGCCTAGAGCAGGGTCTGCAGACATTTTCGGTGAGGGCCGGAGGGCAAATACTTAAGTTCTATGGGCCAGACAGCCTCGGCTGCAGCTCCTAAATGCTGCCTGCTATCATAACGCTAAGTCAGCCTTAGACAAGATGTAAGGGAATGGGTGTGGCTATGTCCCAATAAAACTTTATTTGCAAAAACAGGTCCTAGCCCGCCAACCTTGGTCCTAGAGGATGGTGGAGCCACCCGACAGAAGGAGCCTGAGCCCCCATGCCACCGTGCGGAGCAGAGCCCTCCCCCCGCACCCCGGCCGGCTCTCCGTCAGCTGCGCACCGTGTCGTGGCACTGAACGTTGCAAGTGTTGATAGCAGTGAACACATCCTAATGCGGAAGGCCTCGCAGAGCAGGCGACACCTGTCGCGGGCCCTGACAGACAAGTAAGGCGCTCCCCAGGTGGGCAAGACGGAGACAGGCATTCTTAGGAAGACGGGACCCCTCTGGGCCCACCGGAGGAAGAGTGGGATGCAGTATGGAGGGTACAGCAGGGTGTGTGCTGCGAAGGGACACAAAAAGGGGTCACAGCAGAATGGGAAGTAGGAACTGGACGTGTGCAGGAGGCAAAGGCGAGAGGGACAGAAAGGTGCCGCGCCCTCGGTGGCCGGGCCATCCTCCGCCACACTGTGCGTGTCCTTCCATTTCTGTTCCCTCGTACCTTCTTAAACCCGACCTCTGCCACAGGGCTCCCCGAAGTCCCCGGCCGCCCGCTGCCCGTGAAGACAGTGCGGGCTTTGGGAACGCGGCGCTGGGTGCAGGTCCTGCCTCTGCCAAGAGAAGAAGCCAGGGAGCAAACGACCACCTGGAAAGGAGCCGCGATTTGCTGGGTTTGAAAATTTTTCCCATTCCCAGGCTGTCCCCACAACGCTGTCCCCGTAACAAACAAGTCTCCAAAGAAGAAATGTCCTTCCGGCAAAGATCAAAGCCAGGGCCCCTAGCCAGAAAACAGTTCAAAGATGAATCCGAGGGTGTGAGTATGTAGCTTTTCAGGAAGACCTCCGATAGTGTCGCCTAGAGCCTCCAGAGGGACAGAGGCCTCCTGAGGGTCCGACAGCACATGCCGAAGACGCGGAAGGGCAGCCTTGCCAGGAGCCCAAGTTCAAAGACAGATTGGTGGGTGCAGCTTCTGTCACGTGAATTATAAATTGATGCAGAAGAAACACACACAACGTTCAAGGGAATTGTTTGGGCTACAAATCAAAGGAACAGAGAGCACCAAACGGAAAGAGAGCCCTTCGGACCCTCAAGTCCGTGCGGGCAGGAAGCAGGCTAAGAAAAGGACTCAGCTGCAAACACTGGCCGTTTCTTACGGCCAGAGGGCAAACCATGGCAGGTTGTATTTCTTCCTCCAAGTCTGGACACTCCCAATTAGGTGGGGTCTACGTCCCTCCACCTTAAATCCGGATGGACTTTCGAATGGGAGGAAGGGAGAGGAGAAGGAACTAGAAGTGCCACAGGGCAGGGTTTTGTCCTGTTCACTGAAGGGGCCTGGCACACAGTAGGTACTCAACTAAAACTTGTTGTAGTGAATAAATGAAGGACCGTAATTCTGAGTGCACTGAGTTTTGGAATGCACAGTTGAAGACAAGACTCGGGATGGACCCAGGAGCGGCCACGAACTCCCAGGTAGAAGCGTCAGCTGCACCAGCTCCCCAGCGTGAAGGTCTGAGAAGAGAGAAACTGAGTCCACGGGTGTGACCCGCGCCTCCAGCAGCACAGCTTCCAGGGCTGATGCCGCCCAGATGGGACGGGGCAGTGGGAAGTCCGGGAGGCCCTGCAGAGGGGCCGGCTCTGCGGGGCGGACACACCAGCCAGCTTCCGGAGGCGGGTCCAGCCGTTGCCCCACCCCCAGCGCCCCCGGCCCTGCCTGAGCTCTCTGTCCATCTCGCCGACCGAGCCTTCCTCCCCGACTTGGGCCTTTCCGTCTGGGATACTGTTGTTCTGTTTCACGCCTTCCTCATCCCATCCGCCCCACCCCTCCAAATCCCTGAGTGTCTACCTGCCTCTCTGCTCTCACCACCTCCCCCCTGCGTTTTCTCTTCCTCAAACTGGGTTGTGCACGCCGCCTCGGAGCAGGACATGCTGTAAAGCCGAGGTTCCCGGCGGGCCAGGCTGGGATCATTTTATTTTTACAACGTCCTTGGATGGATGGAGGTGTTCGCGCAGGGTGGGGTTGCGTGCTGGGTGGGAGGGGACCATGACAACGAATAGCACTTGCGATTAATATAGGTCAGGTGCAGAGTAGTGTCCCAGGGGTCCCAGTGAAAGGAGAACCTCACCGGGGGCCGGCTCTGCAGAGGTGGCCCTGATGCCATCTCAGGGAAGCTGTGAGCAGGGGACCCCAGCCCGGTGGCAGGAGCCAATGGGCGGGCTGCTTTTCCGGAAGCAGAGGCCCAGGTGAGAGGAGCTCCTCTGTGGGGCCCATGAGCACAGGAGGGCCTTTTCTGGGCTCTTCTTCAGGGAGGGTCCTGGGACTGCTCCCGGATGACTGACAGGTGGAGGGCGCAGCCCGATCTCACAGGAGATGCTGGGAACCCACCCTGCGCCCAGCTCTCCGCCCTGCTCTTGGGCTGACTGCTTAACTTCTCTGGTCCCCACATCCTCCTCTACTAAATGGGTAAGATGTCACACCCAGAGGGAGCAGGGACACTGAAAAATGGGGGAGAAACAGCATTTTTAAAATCCCTTCGCTGTGCCACACACTTCCAGACCTTATCACTGTGGGGAGCCCCAGTGCTCCCACTTTACCCGCGGAGAAATAGAGGCTTAAACATCATGCGGCTCAATGAGGTCAGAGGTTTGAAGAGAGCTCTAGAAGTACCCCTGGCCATCTCCAGCACAGGGCGGAAACAGTTTGGGGCATCCTGGGGAACCCCCGAAAGAGCTTCACCCCTTCAACTGGAAGTGTCAAGTCCCCTCCTGAGCCAGGCACCATGCTGGCCAGGGGGACAGGAGGGTGGCCCGAGCAGGCAAGGTGCCTGTCCTCACAGAGCTCACATCCTAAGAGGGAGAGGGACGTCAGTACAAAACCACATGCACAAGAAAGAACACTGACAGGTGGTGGAAGGAAACACGGCTACAAGGGAGGCAGACGGGACGTCGTGGAGATAGAGGAGGCAGGAAGGAGCAGGCCTGGGAAAGGGAAGCTTCTGTTGCAGTCTGGAGAGGAGCAGGCGCTGCCCCAGTGAAGAGGATGAGAAAGGTCTATTCCAGGCAGCGGGTGAGTATGTGCAAAGGCCCCGGGGCAGGCCAGAGTGCGCGTGGTGAAGGAGCTGGAAGGTGCCCGGAGAGTGAAGAGAGAGAGCAGAAGGCAGGGGCAGAAGCAAGAGGTGGGTCCTGGGGAGGGAGGCCGAGCCAGGCCACACAGTGCACCAGGAACATGTGGGGACACGTCGAAAGGTTTTAAGCAAGGAAGCGACATGAACTGATTTCTGTTTCCTCCAAATCCCCCTGGCTGCTGTGCGGGGAAGAGGCTGCAGAAGAAGGAGCAGCAGTAAACAGGAGACCCGCTACGACACATATGACAGAAGCAAGCGATGGCAGCGGCCTAACCCCAGAAGACACGTGGACTCCGTGGTCCGTGAAGCGCCCTCACTCGCCCCGGGGAGATCAGCGCGAGTGCGCCCATCTGACAGATGAGAACACTGAGTTAGAAAAACAAGAGGGTGGGATGGCTCGGTCAACACGACTCATCGAGTCGGCGCTGGACTCTGGAGCGTGAGCCCAGGTGTCCCCAGTCCCAGTCCCTGCCTCTTCCCTTTCCGTCTTAGGGTCCCGGGAGAGTTAAAGATGCGAATCAAGTGAGAGTCCACAGATAAGCCATTGGACCTTCCGATGTGCATCTCTGGGCATCGTCCCCCTTGTCGCTGTGCTTCTGTTGAGATTTTCAAATGTTAAGCTGAATCTGTGAGGTGACCAGCCCTTCCCACCAGGGCTACTGTGAGAATTAAATGACTGTGGATGGAAAACACTAAGGAGAATGTCTAGCGCACAGTAGGCGCTTAATCAATGTCACCTCTCCTTTCCTCGAAGAGGACAAAGAGGGTCCAGCCTGCCTGGCTTCAGGAGCCGGTAACATACGGCCCTTGTCACACCACTGACCGTGGGTGATGGGTCTGACAGCCAGCCCTGCCGGATGCCCGGCGCAGGCCCTGAGCGCCAGCCCCAAGCCTGGGTCAGTTCTCTAGGTGACTCCCAAGCTCTGGTCACAGATCTACAGAAGAGGGGCCAGTCACTCAGCTGCCCTCTGGCTGGCATGTCCCAGCAGAGTCCCCAGCAGCAAGCCACCCGTGGCTGGTTCCCGATTCCATCCCCTTCCAACCACAGGCCCAACTCCTGGGTTTAGCCGATTGAGCGGACTCTCCTGGGCCCGAGAAATGTGAGGTGGGGAGCCTGGCCCTGCCCCAGACGGACGTCCTGTCGGCATCACAATGTGTCCCGGCTCACGGGGAGCCTCACAACTGTAAAGGTTCTCCCTCCCCGGACAGATGCAGGGAAAGGACGCCCAGAGACACAGGGCACTTGGCCCCCAGTGGCCGGGATGGGCCGGGGACTCAGAGCCATCTGACCTGCCCTGTGTGCAAGATGGGAAGAGGGGTTACAAAGCCCCGTGCTCCCCAGAGCTCGAGATTCCGGTCGCAGGTGTCCTCCATATTTCGTGTCGCGGAGGCAGCGGCTGTCCCGGCCGAGAGCGGGCAGTGGCGGCCTGAGAGAGGGTCGAGCAGGGACAGGCCTGAGGCCTGGCTTGCAGGTGCTGGCCGCAGAGGGACACGGAGCTGCGGGACGGGTCGGGGTGCTTTGGTGAAGAGAACAGAGACGGGGGCGTGTCTGTACACCAGCGGCGGAAGGAGAGGCCGGCGGCCCAGAGCTTCTGCCGTGGCCGCGCCTCCCACCTCGGGCCACCTCAAGCCCTGTTTGAAAACAGAGGTTAAAGAAATGACCAAATAGTAAGGCATCGTTCGTTCGCTGCCCGCCGGGGACCTTGCGGGGTCTCGGGAGCAGTCTTTGTTCTCTCCTGGCTTATTTCAGATTGGCTCCACTGTCAGCAACCCACACACTCCGGCTGGACAACTGCCACATGCCAGGCCCAGGGGGGGCTCGGGACACAGAGCCGGAGCCCAGGCTCCGCCCTCGAGGCGCTCACAGTCTGATGGACGCGGGGATGAGCCCCAGCGAGACAGGGGGACCCGCGCATGGGGAAACACACACAGTACCAGTCAGTCAGAGGAAGGAAGGAGTCTCTCGGGACTGAGGAGGGCGAGAGCATCATGGAGGACCTCCGGGGAGAGGCAACACCTACCAGGGCTTTGAACGACACCCAGGAGCCCAGCAGGCTAAAGAGGCATAGCGCATGCAAAGGCCCTGAGGTGTGACAGAGCAGGAGCCCACCAGGACTTCGATCTCGATGGAGCTGAAGGAAATGAGATGAGACTGGAAGTGGGGATGGGGGCCAGGGCACAACCTGGATCACCCGGAAATTTTCACAGTACCTTGTACAGTGGGATGAATCTCCTGCCCCCAATTCCAGGGAGAAAGGTGAGGCTCAGAGGAAAACTATGAGGGATTCATTCAAGGAGAATCCACTGTCTGCCAGGCAGGATTCCAAATGCCTGTGACATGTGGGTGAGCAAAACCCACCCTGAAGAGCCGATGTGCTGGTGTAAGAGGGACACAACAACAGGACAAGCTGGTCGGCCCCAGGCTGGGCCCTGACTGGACCACGGTGCCGGCAGCAGCAGGGCCGGCCTCCCACAGACGCCGCCCACCCACCAACCGCTGGAGCTGGCTGCCGCGCTGTGACATGGCCCACCAGTGCCAGCTGTGGGCACGGCCATCTGACACGACACAAGCATCTGCCTGGTAGGAACGGAACCAAGACCTGTCAGCTCAGGCTGCGTGAGGCTCACCAACAGCCCCGAGGCCCGTGCGGACCCGGCGCGGCCACCCACCCTGCCTGCACCCCAACATGAACCAGAGCTGGGGAGGAGGACAGTCCTAATAACATTTGTCAAGTGCCAGGCAGCACCAGGCCCTGTCCTGAGTGCTTGACGTATCATAACTCAATGAGACACACAGAATAGAGGGATCCCATCAGGCAAAGAGCAGGACCCCCAACACCATGCTTAGGACGCCAGCCGGGATTATCAGATTGCAAGCAATGGAAACAGCTGCGGCCGACCGGGGCGAAAAATTGGGGGATGGAGGGCATCAGCGGAAGGATGTTGGCTAGTTTGCTGAACCGGAGGACCAGCGAGAGAACTAGGGGCTGACAGGGCAGGGACTGCAGTGGTCTTGAACCTGAGCTACCAGTGCTGGAGCCAATGTGCTCCAGCCATTTCGTTTGCCTGTTGCTTTGGGGCCAGAGGGGGTGGGGGACGTATATGTCACTGTATCTATCTGTTCTAGACTCAAGGTCCAGGAAAGAGGGTCCAATGAAGTTATGTTTGGGCCATGTGTTTAAGGGAATTGATGGTGCCCCCAAGACGGTTCCCTATGGGGGAGAGGTAACTGCCTCAAAAGAAATCAGGGTGCTATGCCCAGAGAATGAGGAATGACTCTGGGTGACCCCAAACAACCAATCCCTGTCACTTGTGCACTTTGAAGACAGGCCGACCTGGTTTCAAATCCGGTGAGCTGTCTCGGGCAAGTCGTCTGACGTCCGAGCCCATAGTGGGTAATGAACCTGCTGTGAGGGTCGTCAGAAGCATCCCCAGGGCCCGGTGCAGTCTGGGTGCTCAGGAAGCAGGGCTGCGTGTCACAGGTCGGGGAGGTCTGGGCTTTCCCACACAGCTCCCTTGGAAGGGGCTGCACAGGTTCGCTGCAGGGACTCGAGTGGCAAGTTTCCGCAGGACCATATGGGGAAGGTCTGATTCCTGGGGTCCTAGGCGTTCCCACAGCCCCAGAGGCAGGAGATGGCGCTTACCCGTGAGACATGTGGGGAAGAGCATCTGTCCACACAACAGGAGTCCAAAGCCCCCTCGTCTGCCCCTCCCCAAGTCAGACACCAGTGAGTGAATCTCCCATGAACCTGCTGCGTGTCCTGTGCCATCAGGTTTGACGACCCCCAGGGCGCGTGGAGGGAGCCCCAGGACAGAGGAGATGGCAGGGCAGAGAGGAGGGTGCCCACTGCTTGCTATGGCAAGACCCCGTGGGCTCGCCTCGGCGTGGGTGGGCATCGGAGGAGGCAGCGAGGACTTCAGTCCACATCCTGTGCTGCTCCCAAGTTCAGGGACCCTGGGAGTCAGAGCTGGGAGGTGGGCGCCCACTTGCTCATGGGAACTGAGGGCGGGGAGGGGGCGTTTGGGCCTGAGCTGCATCCGACCGGCACTGCCTCTCTAGAGGGCCAGCCAAGGGCACCAGCCTCACTGAGGGAGCCATCGACAGCTCCTGTGGGGTGGGCAGAAGTACAGGTAAGCCGCAGGGCGGGATGGGGGTGGCAAACTCACCACCTCTGACTTGGGGCTGTCTGCAGAGGGGGCCGCGGGTCTGAGCCACCAGGCAGCCACAGCCCACTCACCAGAGGCAGTCACGTGAGGAGGCAACATCCTCAGCCCAGCTCCCGAGGGTGCACACACATGAGCACACACACGAGCACACACACGTGCACACACGAG
>PVJL010007526.1:0-76972 GCA_004026885.1 Lyroderma lyra | reverse complement strand
AAAAAAACAAACAACCCAATTGAAAAGTGGGCAGAAGAACTAAACAGACACTTCTCCCACGAAGAAATACAAATGGCCAGCAGACATATGAAAAAATGCTCATCCTCATTAGCTATCAGGGAAATGCAAATCAAAACCACAATGAGATACCACCTCACACCTGTGAGAATGGCTATTCTCAACAAGACAAGGAATAACAAGTGCTGGAGAGGATGTGGAGAAAAAGTAACTCTGGTACACTGCCGGTGGGAGTGCACACTGGTACAACCACTGTGGAAGGCAGTGTGGAGGTTCCTCAGAAAATTTGGAATGGAGCTACCATTTGACCCAGCAATCCCCCTTCTGGGGATCTACCCAAAGAACTTGAAAACCTTTGTCCGCAAAGACTTATGTACCCCAATGTTCATCGCAGCACTGTTCACAGTGGCCAAAACATGGAAACAACCAAAGTGCCCTGCGACAGATGACTGTTTAAAGAAGCTGTGATACATATACACAATGGAATATCACTCAGCTATAAGAAAAGATGAAATATTGCCCTTTGCAACAAAATGGATGGACCTGGAGATCATCATGCTTAGTGAAATAAGCCAGACAGAAAAAACAAAGAACTGTATGACTTCACTCATATGCGGAATATAAAATTGAAAGCAAAGAAAAAAAGAAATGAAGAAACAAATAACCCATGGACACAATCAGTAGTTTAATGTTTATTTGGGGACGAGTGGGTTAGGTAGGGGAGAAAGGGGATGGGGTGGGTGAGGAGGAGGGAAGCTAAATATAAGATTATGGAAAGAGAAGTCACATTAGGTGGTGAACTGATTATACATCAAGTTGACAATGCACTGTAGAATTGTATGCCTGAAACCTATGTAATCCTTGCTAACAGATGTCACCCCAATAAAAAACAAACAAACAAACAAATAAATAAGTAGACAGTTTGTGAAAATATAGGATAGTTAAACATTTATTAAAGAAAGTACACAGGAGACATGGAGTGGGCTGACCTAAGAGAGAGAAGGAGCTCCTCCTTCCATTGTTTGGGAGTTTTTATATCTGTAGGTATAAGCTCCTCCCACTTCCTTTTCTGTGTGATCCTTCTGAAAAGAGCAAAAGCTGCATAATAATATGATTTGGGGACTTACGGTTGAATTAGTGGGACTATTTACTCTTTCCTTGTCTTTTCAATTTGAGAATAGCTGATAATGGGCCAGGGTTTACTCCTAGGTTTAGGTGTCTGTTAATGGGCCTGCTAACAGGCAAGTTCCTCTGCCTCCATTTCTGCTCTTTATCTTTTTAATTTAAAGGCAGCTGATAACGAACTGGGACAATTTCTCCTTTCCTGCTCCTATTTATCTTCCAGCATACTCTGTAATTTCCCTCCAGTTTGAGACTTGAAATCTTTTAGGATTGTCTCCTTTGTCTCTTCTGTGGCTACTTCCTGCTGAGAGGTGGCAGAGTCCTAGTCAGTGTCTCACTCTCTTGCTCTCTGTCATGAAGGAGATGTTGTCCCCAGTTCCTGGGCAGGTAGAAGACAAAACTTGTAACCAGCGTGTAGAGAGGAGACTGGTGTAGACTTGGGGCTTCTATCACCAGAGAAACAGGTTGAAATCCCTGGAGAGCCATCATTTTAAAGTGGAACTGCTATAACCTGGAGGAGACACACTTGACAAGTTAAAAGACATTTGCCAAAATATTAGTAGGGATAATATACAAAGTAAAGACCCTAAAAAGGATAGAAGCCAAGTTATGGGAAGCAGAACTGATAGATTCAATATAGAATGGCTCCTGCTCTGCCATCTTCTCCTTCTCTTCCTTTACCCTACTGTGACTCAGCGTAGCCCAGAAAACAGAAATTCGGCTCGGGAGACTGAAACTTACCCTAGCCCTTACCTTAGCCAGGTAAATTGAAACCTATCCTTGACCAATCAGAAGCAACTACCTATACTTCCCTCTGCATTTTGCCCACCAACCCCTCCTACCTATATAACTTCCCTCCCAACAGTCACAGCTGCTGTTCTCCCATTGTGAGGCAGCCCAGCAGCTTGTCCAATAAAGCTTGTTACTGCTACCCAGTGTTTCAGCTCGTTTCTATCAAGAACATCTTTTATTGCTTGCCAGATTAATTCAGCTGTTGAGCTTTTCTTTGCAATGCTAAGAAGCCATTTTGTCTAATTTACAAGGTGTTAGTATTCCATTTTCAAAAGGGGCTGGGAAAGTAATAGAACTAAGAGAATTACTATCATGTTGATAATTAAGTAAAAAGTCACTTATCTGGTAATTTTTTAAATACTAGTCTGAGATTTCTAATGGCTCACAGTATAGAGAAATATTGCCTCTCAACATGGCCGATAGCCTAGTCTGGGACAAGCCCCCCGCCCCAGTCACTTCCTGGTTCTTCTCCCTGAACCCCTGTTCCCGCCAACCCCAGCCTGTGCACAGGAAATGCTGTTACTATGGAAATGCTGTGCTATAAATTTCCCCACCCTGCCTGTGCTCTGGGCTCAGACTTTGGAAACATCTCCTCTGAGCCGCCTGCGTAAAATAAACAGCTGAAATTGCAAGTGCTCCTAGTGCCGCTGGGTCTTTCTGACAGGGAAGGGGTAGAGCCTTCCATGACATTCGGAAGGCAAAGCCTTTCCGCAGCATTTGGTTCCCTGACCGCGAAGCCCCGCGCTGGCCCTTTGCAGCCACCGGTTTGGGCGAGCGCATGGGCGGCGGGCGGCAGGAGGAGCCAAGGAGGGGAAGGTGCCCCCTGCCCACTTAGGCGGTCTCCGAGGCGGCTGCCTCCAGTCGGCCCCATTTCGTAATCACCACCGGACTCACAGGAGGCCTGACAAGACCGGTTCTGGACCAGGCATGGGATAGTAAGGCCCCGGAGCCCCACTCCGTTAGGCCCCCCAAGTGGGTGGAAGGGGAGCCCGATAACCTCCCAGGGACTCACAGGGGTCCCAGAGTCAGGAATTCCGCTGGGCAGGAATGTTCTAACCTCTGAGTGAGTGAGTGAGTGTGGATCGTGGAGGCTTGTGTCCACTGATCCATGCTGTGGCTCCGCGGCCTTAGCTACGGAGTCTGAGTGGGCCCTAACCTGCAGTTGTGTGGCAATGTCATAAGGCAAAATGGTGATTTGTCCTCATGAGGACAACCAGGCCCAGGGCTTACATGGGTACACCTTAGCCAAGACGTGCCTCAAAGTCTCAAGGGCCAGGCAGGCACTTGAGAGGTCTCCTTCGGGAGGCACCCCTTCCCTTTGTCTGTCTTGTGACACCGGTCATGGGAAACATGAGGTTGGGGCACAGCAAACCCATGGTGTTAGACTGCATGTTGAAAAGCTTCAGGAAGGGCTTTTCTAGTGACTGCGGGGTTAAGATGACCTGAACCCTCTGTGAGCTTGAATGGCCCACGTTCCAGGTCAGATGGCCATCAGAAGTGACACAAGGCACCTTGATGGTCTGTCATGTTTGGCAGGTTGTTACCGAGATGCCAGGACACCCAAACCAATTCCCATGTATAGATTCTTTGTTAGAAGTCACCCAGACACTTCCCCCTTGGGTGCAGTTCTGCTGCAATAGTCAGGGACAGGCTAGGGTCTTCAAGGCACAAACACAACTAGGTCGGAAACCTCAACCAAATAAGGACAGTCCCCGAATCTGTGCAGCAACCCTAAGGAGGAGCCGATTCTACCTCCACCATACATCCTGCCAAGACCCATGGACCCAAGAACCCCACCCGTGGACACTCCCCCTCCATCAGATCCACCGAACCTGCTCATTCTGGGACCAACCCCGGGGGAAGGCGACCCCACATCCCCAGGGTGAGTGGCAAGACTCTGACCATGTCTGGTGGCCGTCCAGATGCCAGTGAGAGTCCAGGGAGTTCAACAAAAGGGACGAAGACAGCACTGTGCAACCCTGCAGAACCATGGTATACCACCAACCCATCTCCCCTACTGATCTAAATTGGAAACAACACCCCGTCCTACTCTGAAAACCAGGCAAGGATCGACCTGTGAGAGTCCCTTTTTCAGACCCACCACCCCACCTAGGAGGACTGTCAGCAGCTACTGGGGACTCTTTAATACTGAGGAGAGATGAAGGATCTTAAGGGGGGCCCGCCAATGGCTAGAGAAAAACGCCTCAGCAGGAGTCACTGATCTCAGAACCTGGGCCCTAGTCACTGCCCCTGAAGGACGCTCAGCCTGGGGCTTCATGGCCGAGGAAGGGCGGGCCCGGATCCAGCGGTACCAAGAGGCACTACTCCGGGGAGTTTGGGCTGGAACAAAGAAACCGATGAACATGTCTAAAGTCTCTACCATCACACAGCAACCAGAAGAGACTCCTGGGGACTGCTATGAGAGACGCTGTGAGGCTTACTGGGTCTGTACCTGCTTTGACCCTGAAGCTGCTGAAAGCCAACAAATGGTTAACATGTCCTTTGTGACACAGGCAGCCCTGGACACATGCAGGAAATTGCAAAAACTTGAAAGTTTTGTGGGAATGAACATCACTCAGCTCGTGGAGGTCATCAACAAGGTCTACATGAATCGGGACAAATAGCAGAAAGGGAGATTGATCGGAGGATGAAGGAGAAGGTCAGCCTCCTCACAGCTGTCCTGTAGGGCCAGGGGGACCGAAACCCAAGAAGGGAACTGAAGAAGAAACAGCCACCTAAGGGGGGACTCAGCAGCCCCCCCCCCATGTCCAATCAATGTGCTTACTGCAAGGAGACAGGACACTGGAACCATGAGTGCCCCAACAGAGGGGGACCCCGAATGGCCAGTAAGTACCAACGGGGACCCCTGGGAAGGGATCTCATTGGCTTGGCTGGACTGGACTCAGAATAAGACCGGGCTGTCTCCTTCTCGGCTCCCATGACCCCACGGTCAAAGTAAAAGTAAGGGCCAACCTATGACTTTCATGGTCGACACCAGAGCCTAACATTCTGTAGTAACCACCAGGTAGGGCCACTCCATGAACGAAGTGCTGCCATCCTTGGAGCGACTGGGGACTGTGCCACACAAAAGCGGTTCTGCAGGACTCACCTCTGCGAATTGGAAGGGCACGTGACATGCCGGAATGCCCTATCCCTCTTCTGGGATGAGGTATTCTCTCCAAGCTGGGGGTGCTGAGTTCTGAACCCCCTAATGTAGGCGGAAGAAAACCGACCTGGGTTGGCCCACAACCAGGCCCCGATTATCATCGAGCTGCTACCAGGGACATGCCCACAAGGGCAACGACAGTATCTGATCCCCAGGAGGCCCAAATCAGCATCCAGGAACCCATGATTAAAAACTCCCCTGCTGCCAGTAAAGAAACCCAGGGTAGGACACTGGCCAGTCCAGGGTCTCTGAGCAATCAACACGGTAACCGTCTCCTTGCACCCCGTGGCTCCGAACCCACACACTCTCCTCGACCGAGTCCCTCAATCTGCCAGGTGGTTTACCTGCTTAGACCTCAAAGACGCCTTCTTCTACCTCCAGTTGGCACCACAGAGCCAGCCTCTTTGTGCCTTTGAATGGACTGATCTGACCACAGAAAGCCAAACCCAGCGACAACGGACCAGCTTTTATAGAAATCATCCAAATCCTGACAGAGGTGCTCACTCAGCAGCACTTGGAAGCTCCACACTGTTTACAGGCCCCAGAGTTCAGGGAAAGTAGGGCGTATGAACCGCACCCTAAAAGGGACTTTAGCCAAGTTCAGTAAACAAAACAGGCCTGTCTTGGGTGGACTTGCTGCCTTTAGCCCTCCTGCATTCCTGGTGCACTCTGGGAAAGTTAAGGTTCTCCTTTTTTGAGCTCATCTATGGGACACCACCAATCCCCACCCCATGCTTGGGGAGTGCACCAGGAAACCTCCATCAGCTAGGTGACAAGAGCATAGCGGGAACTCCAGGCCCTGGGGACGGTCCTCTCCAAGTTACAATGCTATACTACAGAGAGGGCCCCCATCACACTGAGTGACCCTGTCCATCCTTTTCAGGAAGGGGACTTAGTCTGGGTCAAGGAATGGAAAAAGGAACCTCTTAAGCTGAATTGGGGAGGGCCTCACCCAGTAACTTAACAACCCCCACTGCTCTTAAGGTTTCAGAAACCATCCCGTGGGTCCATCACTCGAGAGTGGAAAGGCCCACTCAGAGGAAAACCCGGAGACTTGGAGAGCTCAGCAGAACCTGGCAGACCTGCCCAAGATCTGACTCCCCCACAGACCACCTCGCGGGACCTCCGGACAATCGCCCCATCATTGATGGACCCCTGCACACCGTGGTTCTTGGCTGCAGTGGGACTTGTTGCCCTAATTCTGGGACTCAGACTCTCAGCAGCAACACTGATAGACTGGACTACTGGCCAGAGACTCTCACTTGCCCTGGCATATTGGGGTCTGTTGGGGTGTCTCTTTACCCTCAATTGCTTGTCTTCCTCCTCACCCCAGCTCTATCCTCCTCTGAACCAAACTGTCGCTGTCTGATGGGCAAAACCTTCACTGCCTATACCTCTATGCCTGTCAAATGTTATAGCGGAGGGAGCCCTGCCCTATGCCTCCATGCTGGGAAAAAATATTGGTGGGGAACAATTACTTCCAGAGACTGCCAGAATAGGGGATGAAAGGGATCCACCAGGCGCTGGACTTACTTAACCCATGCAGGGATGTCAGACGGAGGAGTCCAAGATAGAGCTCTGACCCAACAGGTAGAAAAGGCTAAGGAATTGTTGTTAAAAGCTGAGGAAAAGACAGGGTACCAGAGTATTGACCTAACTGGCAACCGACTGCTCACCCGGAGCCTGTCCCCTATCCACCAGATAGAACATGTCCTCAAGGCAGCGTCAACACTCATAAATAGCACTGGTGCCCAACATGAGCCTGCATGTTGGTCATGCCTGCCACTTGCAAGGAGGACATATGTTGGCACACCTGTGCTGGCAGAATGTCTCTTTAACCAGGCCAGTGACCCCTCTCCTAACTCAGCTGAGTTCATAGGGCCACTAGCCTCTAACGTCCCTCTTGGACCTATGAGGGAGAACATCACCTACCTTATCAGCCCTCCCTGCGGGGCTGTAACACCTGACTTGTGCACCCCCTACATCTCAGTGGGCAACAACTGTACTCCCCCACACACACACCAGACTCTTTCCTCTGTGGCACTGCAGCATACCAGTGCCTACAGACCAACTGAACCAGTACATGTTTAACACATTTTCCTGACCCCTGATATCTTGGTTCACACTGATCAAGAAATAGAACAGACTCTGTCTCCTCCCTTATACTCAAGGAGGAAGTGAGTGCCCCTTGTCCCCTTTCTAGTAGGTGCTGGGATCCTACCGGAATTGGCACTGGGGCAGGGGAGCTTGGTTCCTCATTAAAGTTTTATTACCAACTGTCCCAGGAACTGAGTGAGGACATGGAGAGAGGAGCAGACTCCCTTCTCTCCCTCCATTGTCAGACTGACTCATTAGCAGCCATCACCCTCCCGAACCTGTGTGCTCTAGACCTCCTCACTGCAGAGAAGGGGGTGCCTGCCTCTTCCTAGGTGAGGAATGTTACTATTATGTAAATCAGTCTGAGATTGTTACCACCAAGGTCAAGGAACTAAGGGACAGATACAACAACGAAAATGGGAACTAGAGGGCTCCTGGTCCTGGAATCTCAGCCAGTGGTCCTCATGGCTCTTACCATTAGCTGGCCCACTGGCCACTGTTGTTATTCTGGCTACCATCAGCCCTTGCTTGATTAACTCCTTGATTAAATGTTTAGAAACTACCCTAACCAACAGGGCTACAGCCAGAATATTAGCCCTATGAGGCTATCCGCCACTAGAGGACAATGATGCCCTATAGGTGAGCATGTCCCCTTGTTAGGGCATCAAAGCGGGGAATGTAGAGAAATATCACCTCCCAACATGGCTGATAGCCTGGTCTGGGACCCTCACACCCCCACCCAGAGTCACTTCCTGGTTCTTCCCCCTGAACCCCTGTTCCCGCCAACCCTAGCCCATGCGTTTCTTGGGGCTCAGACTTTGGAAACATCTCTTCTGAGCTCACCTGTGTAAACAACCTGAACTTGCAAGTGTTCCGAGTGCTGAGCGCCACTTGGTCTTTCCGACAGGTGAATGGGTAGAGCCTTCTGCAACATTTGGAAGGCAGAGGCTTTCACAACAATAGGAATACTGGACACAGTTGGCAAATCTTCTCTTTTTTTTTTTTTTTAACCCTTCTAGAATTTTATATGGGAGTAATGTATCCAGTTAGGAACTCCTGGCACCTTAATAGCTGTAGGGGAGGAAATCAGTACAGTAAGAGAGCCCTTCCATGTGCCTTTCCACCCCAACTATTTGGCAAGATTTGAGAGAGAGTGAAAGAGAGAGAAAGAGAGAAAGAGAGAGAGAGTTAGAAAGTTTAGTATAGAATAGGCAACTCCTGTATCAAGTAATAAAAAGTTTATGGTCCTACCAGTCATGTCCAGATTCACTCTGGGTTTTATCCCCTCAATGGAAATGTTGATTTTTGGAGTTGGACTGAGCATTGGGCCTCTTTAGTTCAAGACAGTGATGGGCTGCAGGTAAGACCAGGTGGCCCTTTGGCCCTCTGAGCAGTCTTTTCTCCAGTGGCCAAACGTGTTGGATTTGGGTCACAGTGTCCAAGTCTACTTTGCCAGGCATTCACATTCCCAGTTTCCAGGCTTCCCACAGCCACTTTCTTGGGGTTTTTATTCCCTGGGTGACGTGGAGGGAGCTGTTAGACTTGTAAAGCAGCCAGCAATTGAGTTTGTCTTCCATTCCTTTGCTTTCTCCTCCCCTTTTTCTCTCCCCAAACTTTCCTTTCTCTTTCTTGTCTCAATTGTAAAAGACTAAAGAGGCAATATTAAAAAGTTCCCCTAACTCAGTGCAGGGTCCTAGTGCTAGCTTCTGTAATTTTCTTCTAATGTCTGGGGTGGATTGGGTAATGAACTTGTCCTTGAGTATCAATTTTCCTTCAGGGGTGTCAAGGTCTATGTTTATATATTTAGTAAGAACTTCCCTGAGTCATTCAAGAAAAATCATAGGGCTTTCAAAGGGGCCCTGATTTATAGTAGCCAACATGGGGTAGTTAGTTAGTTTACTCTTATTTTGTCTTAGGCCTTCTGTTGAACAGAGGGCTAATTAATGTAGCCACGTGCCTTCTCTGGAGTTGTAGTCCCAGTTGGTATTAGTATTGGGAATAGCCATAGTCCCCATAAAATAATTAAGAGTTATTCACATGGAGGCCATCTATAAAGCAGATGGCAGGCTCTGTAATTGTTTTACTAGTTTGCCCTATGAGAACATTAACATCTTCCCCAGAGGTGTCAAGGGTAAGTGTGAGCTTCTGAACTGAAGGATCAATCTTGTAGAAGTGGCAGAGATCAGAATTTTCTCTGGAAGCTATAAAGACCTGGACATAGTGCCTTTCTGTCCATTTTTCCAATCTGCAACAGAATTTATCTAATGGTAAAATGGTATTATAATTTAAACTTCCATTCTTTGGCCAGCTTTCCCCACCCTCTAATTTATATCAAGGCTAGATCATGTTGCAGAAGAAGATGAGTCTCTTCTTCTTTAGTATCTGAGAGTCAAACTTGTTACAATTTAGTAGAATACAGCTGAGTGGGGATTCTTGAGGGATGAAGTTCTTGTTATTCATCTATAAGAAAAGACATAGTGGGAGGCAGGAAATAGGGCATTCCCTCAATTCCCATCTCCAAGGCTTTCTGAGGCTAAGTATTCCCTGCCTCAGACCCTGGCATGGGCTGGTGCCCATGCCTTGAAGTCACCATGGACTTATGTGTGTGTGTGACTCACCAAGGCCTTCTATATTCATTCCCCCCCAAACTATGGACTTACAAACAATTGACCTCTTGTTTGATGGGGAAGAGCTCTCTGCCTTCCCCCTCCCTGTTGTTTGGAGGAGTGATACATAAGGGTCTCATCTTTGTCCTTTCCTTCTAAGTGTTCCCTGTTGGTTGTAAGTAGAGTAGTTCTTTTTAAAGTCTGATTGGTTTGTTCTACATGTCTCTAAGGAATAGTCCACTGACAAGAAATAGACTGAGTAAGAACTAAAACCTATTTCTACAACTGAATAGGTTTTAGCGGAATTAGGTCCAGAGTGAGCTACTAAGACAGAGTAAATGGTTCAATATTAATCAGGAAATTAACTAGCTTACCTATCACATCCAGGGTCACTCACAGTTCTTCCTGCCACAAGAATAGCCTTTTGCTTGGGAGATACTGGAAACCTTGGGCCCAGTCTGGTCGATTACAGTAATTTATGGGGAGAGAGCTGGTCCCTGCTCCATGCAGAACAGGGAACAATCCCTCCTCATGTGACCTTTTAGCTTGCATAGGGGGCATAGCTTCTTTGCAGGGCAAAGGCACTCCCCGTTTTATAGGTCTGGGCTTCTACAGCCAAAGCAGGCTCCTTAACCTGGCGTTCTTCTTCTGGTGTTCCCAAGGTGGCATTAGCCTTGGTCTCTCTATAACTGTGGTCAAAAGTCTGGTCTCATTTCTGGTCTCATCTCCAGTCTCACTATTCCTTCTTTTCTCATTTTCCCTGTCTTGGTTGCTAAAAACATTGAAACAAATTTCTTTGGCCTTCTTTAGGACACAAGACATTTTTCATCAGGGATATAACAATAGGTCAGAGGTATTTTAAGCTTGTTTACTTAACTACATGTCAAAATGTCATCAAAATTGTTCTTAATTTTTATCTACAACCCTCAAAACCTTAATTTTACAAACTACCTAAAGGCAAACAATTAGTATTTGTATTGGCAAATCTGCAAACACAAAGAACTATTAGCAATTTAAAGAGGATGCAAGGTCTTTCATTTGTTCCTTGTAGTTTTAAGGAGGCTAAAACACTAGCTTGAGAGGCTTGATTTTAAAAGGTTTTTTTTTTCTTTTTTCTTAGTTGCCTGCACTTCAGGAGATAGTGGCTGACTTACACTGCTGCCTAGGCAGCTTTGTTTACCTTTGGGCTTTCTGTAAAATCTTGAAAGTTACTAGAGTGAGGGGAAAAACATCTTAATAAGACTTTTAAGTGAACTGGGAGACAAGTGGATTCCCTGTCCTCTGAACTATCAGTTCAGTTACCTTTCTAAAAATTTTTATTGCTTTACACCATAAAAATTGCATATAAGGGACCTCATCCTGTTACCAAAAAATGGGGTGTCCTTGTCAACATGATGTCCAGGTTCTTGGTATCTCGAGCAAAGAATTGAACAACATACACACAAAAGTATAGAGATGAAACAAAGAGATAGTTTATTGAAGGGAAAGTACACTCTAAAGAGGTAGGAGCGGGGTCGAGCAAGGAGAGTGGCTCAGGAGCCCTGATCAACAAGGCTTTGGTACTTTTATTTTCTTCTGTTTCTGCAGGGAAGACACCTCTGGGTGTGGGGTCTCTTGATTGACAAGTCTGATTGACAAGGGGTCTATTACATAATGCCTTCTGACTGCACATGTCCTTTCTCTGAGTTCAGTCTGTTATAATGATATTAATGAACTTCCGGGCATATGTATGACATGACAATCATGGTATAATGAGGCTCAGGTGAGATGAAGGTCGTTCTAACTCTCACTGTGCAGGCGTTAGGAACTAGCCCAAACTGGTGGGCTTCTTGGGCCTTTAACTTCCTTGTATTTGCCTGGAACTTCCTCCTATGGCTACCTAGCCTGGGGCAGGGATTACTAGTGAGGGGGTGGCATCAAGGCAGTGACTATTCCAGCAGGGCGAGTCCCATGGGAGGGGACCTGAGATTCCCCCTATTCTATCTGCCTTCCTCACATTTCCTTGAGAGATGTGATCCCCACAAATCTCGATGGGAAGCTGAGGAGCTGGAGGTCTCATATTCTGTATCTGCTTCCTGCTGAGAATGGTCCTTGTCCCTATCTATTGGGATCCACGGAGCTCTCATCCTATCTGATCGAAAAGGGGAAGGAGGTCTCAAGATCTGCCATGTTGACTCCTTTGGTCAAGATGGGCTGGAAGCCTTGTTGGGGTACTGCTAGTATCCTGATGGTTCCTAGATTAGGAGAAATTAAGTCAGTTAGTAGTTTAAAGGCATTGATCAGAGAAATAGGTTTTAAAGCCCCTGTCACTGGGTAGTTTCAAGATGGAAAGTCTGTTGCTCAGGGTGAGGAGCCAGAGAAAATTGATAAAGGAAGTGATTAAGACTTTGGACTAGGAAAAAGATGAAACTGAGAACTAAAGAACAAGGAAAAGGAGCCTTTAGTGAAGTGGGGGGTGCTCCATTTTTGACCCCTATCAATCCCAGTTCCTTGATCCTTAGACAAAACAGTTCTAACTGCAAAAAAAGCATGAGAGTTAAATTTTAAAAAATCTATTGAAAAGTCATCTCACTTCAGAATCTAAAACATATATACAGAGGTCAAGCAGTTGTAATTGAGCACCAATTATCCTTTTTGTTAATGGCCTAAAACTTTAAGTTTACCATTTATTCAATATCCTATTTAATGGACCTTTAGTTGGGGCTAAGATTTTTTTTTTAATTCATTTTTATTGTTAGACTTATTGGGGTGAGTGGGGCTAAGATTTTAGATCTATTGCTGATCTTGGAATTAAAAAGGCCATACATACAAAGAAAGAAAAGATCTGGATATATAGACAGGCACAGATATTGAACAGACAGAGTTTCTGGATGCTTGGTCGAATTGCACCCACCCAGGACAAGCAAATTACACCTAGATTTGACCACAGTCAGGAAGATATTAACCCTAAAAGGCCACAATTTACACAAAACAAAAAAATCCACAGATAACACAAGACAACAGAGGAAACACTTATTTTATCCTAACTGACTAGATAGGCATGACAAGCAAAACGTTAGTTACAGCAGTTCCAAAATGATGGCTCTCCAGGGATTTCAACCTGTTTCTCCTGAGATAGTGTAACAGAAAGGACGAGTAGATGGCCCTGTCCCATAATAGAGCAGGTTTCCTCTGCGTTGCAAAACCCAGTAGTCGTGACCCTTATCGCTATCAGCAGCCTCGCTTGTTCCGCTTCTGCAAAGCCCACCAGCCACTGCAGCCCAACCTATAAAAGCTTTGCTACGCCCTTGTTCGGGGCCCAGAATTTGGAGACTGGCTCCTCTGGGTCCGCGTGCATAATAAAAGGTTTTCTTCAAAGTCCTCGGTGTTTGTTGTTCAGTTGTCTTCCCGCAACATTCTGGTTCCCTGACTGGGAAACGATGACTCATCTGAGCAGGCAGTTGCCTCTGGTGTGAGGATCCAGAAGGATTCCATGGGCCTTGTGACAGAAGGAAGCGTGTGCCCCGCCTATTTCAGGTCCTTATCGGTGGAAGGGCCAACAGAAGACCCTGCTGGGACCCCATCCACCCAGGCTGCTGGGGACCGTGAACAAACCAGTCCAGGAAGACATCAACACTTCAGGACTGGTGAGTGCCCAGGGGACCAGATGCCCGAGTTCAGGCCCATCCTTCTGGGTGGAAGGAGAGACTGATTACCTCTCAAGGCTTTTTAAGCCTTCAGGTAGGGACAGACCCATGGTCAAGAATGTTCTATTAAACTCTGAATGTCTGGATGAATGTGTGAGTGACTGCGGATGGTGGAGGCTTGTTTCCACTGATCCATTGTGTGGCTCCATGGCAATAGCTACGGAGTCCAAGTGGGCCCCAACCTGTGATTCCGTGGTGACCTCATACGGCTTAGGGCAACATCAGGTTTCACCTGATCCGAGTCGGGGGTTCATACCGACCTGTCAAAGTTAAGAGGCACCTAAATCCCCGTGAGGGGAGCAGCCAGGTGGGCATGTGAAAGAAAATCCCTCCCTTGTCTATGTCTGTGGTGAACAGGTGGACTAAGGGACAACCCGAACGACAATATGGGTTCAAGATCCTCTACTGTCCTTGACTGTATGGTTAAGAACTTTAAAAAGTTCCGAGGTCAAGACCCCTCCACGAAGGTCAATCACCTGGTAACGTTTTGCTCCTCTGAGTGGCCATTGTTTGGCGTAGGCTGGCCCCCAGAGGGAACCCTAAACCTGACCATAATTAGGGTGGTGCACATGAAGGTCCCTGGCAGGCCAGGGCACCCAGATCAATTCATGTATATAGATAGGTGGCAAGAATTAGCTCAGGATATGCCCAGATGGCTCTGGGGATGTGCTGCTGCTCCCACAACCAATCAGGCCAAAACTTTGACTGCATCCCGCTGTGCCCGTCTGAAAGCATTGAGTACCCGAGTACCCGTATCCTTGTGGCTCGGCCCTGGGAACCCAAGTGCCTGCCTATTCGTGAGGGGGCCTCCGAAGATGACCCTGCCTTCTGCTGCAAGGACGCCCCCTTTCGTCCTCCGCCGCCCTATGTACCTGAAGTCCACGCTTCTCCTGAGCCCGCACCTGAACCAGAGGCACCACCCGAACTGCCCACTCCTCCCTGGTGAGTTCCTCCTCCTGAGCCCACACCCAAACCCGAGGCGCCACCTACACTGCCCACTCCTCCCCCATCAGTTTCGCCACCAGCCGAAGGAAACCCTCCCAGGTCACTGATGGCCACCTGGCAGTGGGCTCACCCGCCGCTTCAGCTGTCCCTAAGAGAAGCAAGAGGACCACCCGAGGTCAGTGATGATGGGACCCCACACCCAGGCCGCATCATGGGCTACTAGCAACCTTTCATGACCACTGACCTTCCCAACTGGAAACACCACACACCCTCCTGCTCAGAGAAGCCACAAGCTTTAATAGACCTCATGGAGTCCATCATGCAAACCCACCGGCCAACCTGGTATGATTGCCTCAGCTCCTCCTCAACTTGTTTAACACTGAGGAGCAATGACGTATATTCCAGGAAGCTCTCCGCTACCTAGAGGGAGCTGCTCCAGCGAGAACCCTGGACCCTGGACAATGGGCGAGGACAGCTGCACCTGAAAACCAACCTGACTGGGACCACAACATGGAGGAAGGAAGAGCAGCTCTGCAAAGAGGCCCTCCTACGTGGGGTCCGTGCCAGAGCACGCAAACCCACCAATATGTCCAAGGTTGCTAATGTCACCCAGAAGCCCAGCAACTTCTTCGAATGACTCTGTGAGGCATATAGGATTTACACCCCTTTCGACCCCGAAGACCACACCAATCAAAGGATGGTCAACACGGCTTTCATTTCCCAGTCCACTCCGGACATAAGGAAGAAACTTCAAAAGCTTGAGGGGTTCGCAGGAATGAATATCAGCCAACTCACTGAGGTCACGAACAAGGCTTATAACAACTGGGAAGAAACAACAGAACGGGAAGCACGAAGGAAGATGAAAAAGGCCGCCCTCTTGGCAGCAGCTCTAAGGCAACCCTCGGGACCACCCAGAGGACCACCAAATGGCCCCAGAAAGGGGGGCCCAAGTCTGAGCGGCCACCCTCGAGTAGAGGCTGACCAATGTGCATACTGCAAGGAAAAAGGGCACTGGAAGCGAGATGGCCCCAGCCGAAAGACTGAAAAGCCGGGGAGCCGCCCTGCTAGGCCTGAGACCCGAGCACCACACCTTCTCAGCCTGACCGAAGCCGACTCAGACTAGGAAAGACCGGGCTCATTGAATCTCGGCCCCCACAAGCCCACGGTAGAACTGACAATAGGGGGCCAAACCCCTCCATTTCGGTTGACACGGGAGCCGAACACTCCGTGGTCACAACCACCATTGTCCCACCATCTGGGTGGAAGATTGCCATCATCGGGGCAACCAGACAACTAAGTGAGCCAAAGCGGGGCCAACACACCCCCACAAGCCAGGGAACTATGTATGGGTAAAAGACTGGAAAAAGGAACCTTTATGACCCTCCTGGACAGGGCCCCATCTAGTCATTCTAACTACCCCCACTGCCCTCAAGCTTGCAGGTACCACTCCGTGCATCCACCATTCCCAGGTAAAGAAAGCCACCAACCATAAGGAGCACCTAGAGTGCACCGACGGACTGGCACTGAACATCCCCCCCATGAGGCTATGAAGGCAAGCTCTCCCGGACGAACAAGATGGACAATGGACAATTGTACAGGATGGTTCCTGTTAGGCGCAGGGATTCTCGCCGTCACCCTGGCAGTGCTCCTGATGCTAGCAACTCCAAAGGAATGGGGACTATGCAAAGACTGGCCCTTGGAGGGCTGTATCTTGACTAGTATCAGTTTTTGGTTACTTAATATGTTTTTGCTGGGCAACTGCCACCAAGATCTCTGTTCCCCAATGCAACTGCGGCACCCTTGGGGAAGGCGTCCAGGTCAGAGGGGGAATAACTAGTTACTATATTGGGGCTTCTGCCTTTAGCTACAGCACCTTGATGGCCAACAGCTGTATAACTGGGACCAAAGCTCACTGTACTTGGCAGTCCCGGACATACTGGACAGCCAGACTGAAGGGCACCCAGCAGAACCAAGGGGCAAATTGTAGGCAATATGGGGTGCCAAGTATTCTGGAGCCTAACTCTTCCGTTGGATAGACTCAGTCCAGATAAGCTTCAGGAGAGACAGAAAGAAATCGCCCAGAAGTTCATTAAAAATCTAGAGAGCCACTTGACTCCCCACAAGGGAGTCAATCTGACAGCCTTCCAGCTGGCCCTCCATAGTGTCAGCCCATCGACGCAAATCTGGGACACAATCGGGGCCCTTTACTCAATGTATCAAAACCTCACAAAGGGCCCCCCCAACTGTTGGGTCTGCCTACCATTGAGGAAAAATAGCCCCATTGGGATTCCTGTCCCTTCCTCGTTGAATCATACGCAGGTGACCACTCCCGGGAATACAACCGTTACCCGTAGAGCACTGGCTCAAGGTGTCCAATTGGACTCAGGAGGTATGAACCTCTCTTGCCTCCAGCCCTAGACACAAACTAGTCAGTTTATCCTAGTAGGGCCCCTAAGCCAGGCTTGTGCTTATTTAACCACTCCATCTCTAACAACTCCAGCCTCTGTGCTAGCCCAGGCCTTTTCTTTCTTTGTGGCCAAGAGGCATACCAATGCCTCCAAGTCAATTGGACGGGTATTTGTATCGAGGTCTTCCTCGCGCCAAACATCAAGATACTATCTACTCCAGAGTTGACTGCCTTCCTTACCTCGCCCTCTAAATCTAACAACCAAGCAAAGAGGGCAGCCAACTTCACCATCCTCGCTGGGATAGGCATAGCTACTGGTGTGGGGACAGGTACCGGTGGCCTAGGCCTCTCTGCTACTACTTACTACAAGCTATCTGCTCGGCTCAACCAGGACATGGATATGGTGGCTGACTCGCTGGTGACTATACAGCAGCAAATCAATTCCCTGGCTGAAGTCACCCTGCAAAACAGGCGGGCATTAGATCTCCTAACTGCAGAAAAAGGAGGAACTTGTATGTTCTTAGGTGGGGAATGCTGTTACTTTGTAAATCAATCAGGGATAGTTGCACGCAAAGTACAGGAGCTCCGCAACAGTATCAAATGCAGCTGACAGGTATTGGGGTTAGAGCTCCCAATGGCAAAACTGGTTTCAATGGCCCCTTCCCTTCATAGGGCCTGTCCTCACTATACTCCTTGGGTTCACCATAGGACCAATAATTCTCAGGTCCATTATCCAGACTATAGAGATGATGGTAACCTGAAGGACAACTGCAAAAATCTTGGCCTTTCACCAATACCAATATCACCAACTCAGACAGACAAATGAGGCTAAGTACAATGACCTCTATCATGATGCTATAGCTGCCTCCAACATCTAATAGCATCAAAGGGGGGCATGTAACAGAAAGGACGAGCAGATGGCCCTGTCCCAGAATAGAGCAGGTTTTCTCTGCATTGCAAAACCCGGTAGTCGCGACCCTTATCGCTATCAGCAGCCTCGCTTGTTCCGCTTCTGTAAAGCCCACCAGCCACTGCAGCCCAACCTATAAAAGCTTTGCTACGCCCTTGTTTGGGGCCCAGAATTTGGAGACTAGCTCCTCTGAGTCCGCATGCATAATAAAAGGTTTTCTTCAAAGTCCTCAGTGTTCCGTCTTCAGTCGTCTTCCCGCAACACCTCTTCCTCCACTTATACCCCCTCCCTTTTTCTGCCTTCCTTCCTTCCCCTTTTCCTTCCATCCTTCCCTAGAATTTCATTCAACAAAAAGCATTAAAAATCTAAGTTACTATAGATAAATCTTTGGCACTTCAAAAATCCTTCTTTGTTCTTTCTTACCACTAGGAGACAATTTAGGTAAATACACATTTTATATATTTTTTCTTTTATTTTTAATTTATGCATTCCACAGAAATTTAACAAGCACCAATAGCATCAGTATTGAATCTACAAAACCAGTCTCCTAACAGTACTTGAAAGATGCGTAACTTTTCATACATGGGCTTTATGAACTCAAGAGAAATCCTATTCTAGAATCTGAAAGTAATATGTATTTAATCATTGTTCCCTGGAAGTATACAATAAGATTCCCATCAGAAGATGAAACTTTCCAAGAATAAAACTGCTTCCAAAGTGGTTTGATAGAGGCAATTTATCTTCTCAGCAATTGTTGGCAAGGGACCACGAAGAAGTTTTTTCATTATGGCTTGTGGAATTCTACATAGTGCTGGCGTTCAGGTTTAGAGGCTATGCACCTATCAATCACTTGTCCCTGAACTTCAATCACTCTGTGTTCTGTTATGGTTTTCCTTACCTAATAACAAAACTTCCCTGAACTCTTACTCCATAGATGCCACACTTTCTTCTCATGACTTTTGTAACAGCCTCTTTAAAGTCTTTGTTTCTAAAGCTGTAGATAACAGGATTCAGTAATGGAGTGACCACAGTGTAAAAGACAGAAATTATCTTACTGATTTCAGGTGACAGATGGGCATTGGGGTGAACATACATGGAAATCATGGTCCCATAGTAGATAGTGACAACAACCAAATGGGAGCCACAGGTAGAAAAGGTCTTCATCCGGCCAGAGGCTGAAGGAATTCTCAATATGGAGGACACAATAAAAATGTAGGACACAAGTGTAAGAAAAAAGCAAACGCACAGCACAGCAATGGACAGGATAGAGATGACCATCTCAGTGATATAAATGCTGGAACAGGAGAGCTGCATGAGGGGAGGGAGGTCACAGAAGAAATGATTTATCTGGTTGGGCCCACAAAAATTCAACTTGGAAATCATCAAAGAGGGCAGAAATCCTGTGCCAACCCCTGTTAACCAGGAGATTGCCACCAGCTTGGTGCAGATCTCCGGACTCATCAGTAAAGAGTAGTGGAGTGGGCTGCAGATAGCCAGATAGCGATCATAGGCCATCACGGCCAGAAGAAAGCACTCGGTAGCCCCGAAGAACACAAAGAAGTAGAGCTGTGCCATGCAGGCGGGGAAGGAGATGCGTTGGCCCCAGGAGAGAAGGTTGGCAAGGAGAAGGGGCACAATGGTGGACGTGTACCAGATCTCCAGGAAGGAGAGGTGTTTGAGGAACAGGTACATAGGTGAGTGTAGCCGCTGGTCCTTGATCACCACTGCGATAATGACAACGTTCCCTGTGACCGTGAGGGAGTAGATAAACAGGAAAATGGCAAAGAGCAGAGTCTGCCACTCAAGAAGGTTCTGGAATCCTAGCAGATGAAACTCAACAACAGTGGATATATTTGGGGGCTCCATTGCCTGTGGAGGGAAGAAACATTTTGGAAAAGCACTGTATACAGGGCATAAATGTATTTATAACTATTGATGTTTGGAACTTCAGAAACTAATTTTTTAAATGATTTAGATCAGGCATGTTCAACCTGTGGCCCAGGACAGTTTTAAATGTGGCCCAACACAAATTCTTAGAACATTATGAGATGTTTTTGTGACCTTTTTATAGCTTAACTGCTATTGTTAGTGTTAGTGTGCTTTATGTGTGGCCCAATAAAATTCTCCTACCAATGTGGCCCAGGGAAGCCAAAAGGTTGGATACTGGTGGTTTAGATCTTTATGTACAGCATTTTACAAGAACAAATGCACAATTTCATCTCATTGTTACAAGAACATGGTTTGCTATCACAAGCTGAATGTGGATATTAGATCTTGGGCAGAACCTCAGCAAATTTCATTTGTCAGGTTCTCTGAAATCAAGAAGTCTCAGGAGAAAAAACATAGGCAGAAAGGGACTGTGATTGAAATCAAACTTAGAAACTAATTTTTTTTTTTTTTAAAGCAGGCAGGTATGGAAGCAAATGTCTTTTTGCCCTTGTATGTGAGTTTTGTCTGAAAAGCAAGTCAGATCCAGTTTCTCCTACCACATGTTGGGAAGTTTATCCATTCACCCCTCAAAGAATGCTTATGGATACCCTGCTGTGTGTGTGTGTGTGTGTGAGAGAGAGAGAGAGAGAGAGAGAGAGAGAGAGAGAGAGAAAGCCTTGTGCTGTGCTAACCTACACTTCTATCAATGTCCTTTCTTGCCCAGTTGGATACAAACCCCGGCCACTGCAGTCACTTCTTCCTCTATACATTCGGGAGGAAGGAGTGATTGCAGTAGCTGGGTGTTGTATCCAACCTTTACTTTACTCAATTTAATTCATTGTCAAGCCCAGTTCTGGTTAAAGCCAACATCTACTTGCCATACATAAGCTTCCATGCAATAAAGGTGGTAAGAGACAAAATATAATGTTGGCACTTTAAAATTTACACTCAGTAGACTTCAGAGTGTCCTTAATGTTATGGAGCAAGCATTGTACATCTCCTTTATATATTCTCTGTTCCATTCTCTTCGGCGACAATTTCACAAATGCTCTTCTCTTTTCAAAACTTCCTTGTCTATCTATATCCTCAGCAAAAGACCTATTATTATACTGGGGGGAAAAAAACCCTAAATCCTCCAATGGGAATGTCCAGATGCTCAGGCCACTGAGTCCCCTCTACCATCTTCTGCTCCTGTGCACGTACTTCCTACGTGTCCCTCTGAATAAGTTGGTTGTGCTAGGGTTACCCCTGCCATGCTGCAATCTTCCTACTCAGTGGGAGATTGCAGCTTTTATACCCTCTTACTTTCCTGAATCAACAACAGCCCCCTCATGAACTCAGCCTACCAACAGCTGGTTTTCTCTCCCTTTTAAAAAAAGATGAAAAGGTTTTGCTACTGCTCAGTTCTCCAAATGCTGCCTGCATCTGTGGGCTCACTTTCACTCCTCATCTGGAGAGGTGACTCCCCAGTGGAATCCACAGTAATCACCTTTTCCCCTAGCCACTCCACCTAAAGCACTCTCATACTGTCACCTTCCAGTCATCCACCCTTATTCCTAATTGTCTCAATCTGTCATCACCTTTGCACAATTGATGGCTTCTTCCTGGATCTATCTTTGTCCCTTAATGATTGGCTCCAAGGTCTTTGAGTTGAAATATAGCCGTGTCTTTTCACACGTTATCTATTTCTTTTTCTATTATAGCATCTCCACTTCCTCCGATACGCTAATGGTGATCTCAGGGCTGAGCTCCTCTCAATCTGCCCTCATTTTCTTCAGGATTGTTTTATTCAGTCTCTTGACTTTCAGTGCCATCACAGGGTTCTCAACACCCAAATGTATGCATCAGGTTTGAATATAAGCCTTATGTAAGTAAACAAATGCCCCATTTGAAATGAGCACTCACATGTCTAATCTAAAACTTAACAGGAGCTGACGTGCATTCCTGTTTCCCCCACGTTCCCCTTATAAGCTTCCTCATCTTATTTATGGCCACTGCCTCTTACCACTTGCTCAGGCCAGAAGCCTTGAGTTTGACTCATTTCTCCTAGACCCAATATCTGACTTTTCAACAAAATCAACTGGTTCCACCTGAAAAATATCCCCAGAATTTGTGCACCCCCTCTGGAAAAAATGCCACTGCCTCTCATCCAGATTGTTCTCCTCACAGTCCTTCTGCATACCACTTTCCTTCCTTAGTAAACAATAAAGGAGCCAGAGTGAAACTTTTAAAACAGGAGTTTGTCTGTCACTCCTCTGCTCCAAGTCCTCAGTAGCACCCAGCTCACACTAAAAGCATAAACGTACTCACTGTGACTCCCTCCAGACAAGTGAACAAAACAATGTGGCCAAACAAGCAGCTTATTCACACACCAGCCATCAACTATTCTGCTTGTTGGCTTTGTTTTTCATCTCTGTTGTAGTTCACTATTTTTGCTGAGCTCTGTTTTCTCCTTTCAGACCTGGGCAGTATCACTGGGGATATTATCTTTTGACCATGAAATGTTCACGTCAAGTACCAACGTTGTCGTAACCAAGTCTCTGTACTTGCTATCAGGAACATAATACTCGATGTGCAATATATACAAGGGCTCTCCAGAAAGTATCCAGCTATGTAATATGCAGACAGGCATTTATGGCTGTACTTTTTTTGCCAACAGTCCTCATATGTTGTATTATATGGTTTGTGCTTTCTTAATGCTTAAGAAAAGAAGAAAAAGGGCAAAGCCTTAGTTTACCAGCCCTGCTGCTCTCTCCTCCTGTCGCCTCTTCAACTCATTCCCTGACTCTCTTCCTGGCCCATTCGGCTCCCAGCACTTTGGTTTCCTGGGTGTTCTTCAGACTGACTGGTACTAAACTCCTTTTCTACTCAACATATTCGGTTTCTTGGGATATTGTCCTTGAATATTTCCATATATCACCTTCTTTATGACCATTCCAGAAGCTTATGACATTGATTCAAGATACAAACGCTGTGTGTACTTTGGTTTAAAGACATGGTATTCCAATGATTCTGACTTGAAGCCATTGAATTCACAATTAAGGAATGCTAAAATATTATTCTAAAGTAATAGATTGACTTTTGTAAAGTTCAGTGTAATTAAGGTAATTCTAGCACCTAGAAGTAATATTTAGGTAATCAGTATTTTAATAGGTGGTAAGCTCCTTAGTACCGACAGTGTTTGAGTAAAGAATAGTGATGAACAAACTTCAGTTTCCTTGTGCACCTGAATGTGCACTAAGTGAGAGACTTAGATGGATAGATTGATTTGTTGGCTGATTGATTTGTTCAGAAAGAGGGAGATGTGGTGGAAGATTTCCTGAGACAGCACTACTCATTGATTTTCTTAGTAAAATAGCAATGACATTTTGGAAAATGGCTATTCTTGTTTTCTTTTTCTCTTTTTTGTAAGTATGTTACCATGGAACTCAATATAAAAATGAACAATGAAGCGATAAAAATGATATAAACATTGAGAACAATGAGACTGTGGTTTGGGAGATCAAAATGAAAGCAAAATAGCATTGCATTACAATTAAGTAAGTTTACAGGCATTTGGCTCCATCTGCTAGTCAGTTGAGGTCCTGCTCACAATGTACATTCAAGTGCACAAGGAAAGTGAACTTTGTTCATCACTATTCTTTCCTCACTTACACTAATGAGGAACTCACCACTGATAACATACTGATTAATTAAATACTGATTATTTTCAAGTGCTAGAATTACCTTAATTACAATGAGCTTAGAGGAAAAATAAAAGATCCGCCTCCCAAAGTGCTGAGTCACTTCAGTACTAGCAACTCAGATCTTCTTAGCTTCTTTTCTGTTCTAACAGTTTTGGAGCAATTTAGAAGATCATGAACTTTGTTTCTTATAGATAATGCATTACAAAAGACTAAAACTGTCTTGATAATGAGGAATAATTTATTGAATTCTGTGCAATTTTAGAATCCAACATCCAGAACCACAACAAGCAACACAATTTATGTCATGTGACACTAAAACACACACCAAGTGAATTTCCTTCTGAAAACCCTCGGGCCCATCTGCAGAAACCTCCCTACCTGTGTGTATCCCCAGCAAGGGGAGCCCTATGTCATCCCTGCTCCAGGATGGGCCTTGTCCTCCTGTAACCCAAGTGCAGACTGCACTTTCTTCATGTGAATGGGAATGTGCCATCTTCTGCTGCAGTCTGATTCTAGGTGAAGCCAGCTTCTTCTTTCAACAGCTCTTGGTTTCTTAGGGACCTTGCCCTTCCAGAGTCTTGTTCCCCAGATAGTCTTCTATAATTTGCCAATCAAGTTAATAAGTAATAGAACCAATCTTCTGAGAGTCTACCATGCCCACTGAGGCTTACCTCTCATCAGAAACTTGGGATAGATGCAACTGTTATGACATACTCTTGTATTTATTTAAATTTAACTTAGGATCACTTTCAATAATATTGAACTAAAAATTGAATCAAATGAAAGAGTATTTCTTTAAAATCTGGCAAGCAAGCAAATAGTGAGTGACATATTCTGAGGACTGAGTATATGACAGCTGCTTCATGTTGATGGCTTTCCACCACCCTACTTTAATTACAGATATGTCTAAATTTAAAAAAAAAGAATTTATGACTACAAATTCATTCAGACAATGAAATCAATCCATACCTAAGCTCATTTTAAGTGTGAATCTGTCAGTTTAACAAAAAGAATGCAATAGCTAGATTGGTCTGCAAGTTTGTCTTAGCTTGAATTTTAGAGATGAGTTGGAAAGAAAAGGTTCTTAACTTATCCATAATACAGCAGGATTTAAATAAAAACAAGTCTATGGAACCAAGTGTACAGGTTATTATAGTCTGATTTATTGATGTGATATAATTTATTAATATATATTTAAAAATAATATGATTCATGTGTATATTTTCAGAAAAGTTGGCGACAGTAAGAAATAGACAAATATATCAGTAAATTTGTTTTGTTGTGATACATATAAGTGCATATTTATTTTTTAACTCAACATAATTCTTAATATGCAATAAATTATAATAAAAAGTGTGTAATACTTAAAGTGAGAAACCACTATGAGATGAAAAGCGCAGCAAGTGGCCATAATTGAGCATTCTTAGGATATGTTGCATCATGTACTATCAGTCACCATGGTGCTCATGGGCAATAAGAGGCTATTAGAAAGAATGGCCGAGTTACTTGGGATGGAATCCATAGTGCTGTCTCCCAGAGTTAGGCCCTTGATACCTTACCTTTAAACTTTTTTGTGTCCCATATATGGGGTAGTGCAATTGGGTTACTACTATATAGCTTATAATTTGGCCTTTTTTGCAACTAATTTTATATAGCCTGTAACTTGGCTTTTTATGCAGTTATTTTGAGGGCTATTTCCCATCATAGAGCTTTTCTTTTCTTGTTAAATTAAAACAAAACAAAACAAAACAAAAAAAACACCATTTATGGATTGTATAATAGTCCATTGTTTGGGGTGGGCTCTTCAAACCTGATCTGAAATCTAGGTCTTATAACTCCTTCCTGTTCGCAGAAAGAAAACAAGAGGTATGGCGGGGCCTGTACAACAGATCACGTGTTCACTTTCTGACAGCTGCAGCAATGAAGACAGAACCTCTGTACACATCAGTCACAGCTGCATACAGAAGATGGGAGGGTGCCCAGGCCTACAAAGGCCATACTGACTACACCTGGGGACAGCCAGCAGGGAGTACAAGAAGCATGAGCAACACCCACAGCCACAACTAGGAAGCGCCACCTTTGCAAGTCAGCATGTCGCCAGCAAGAGCAAGCCATGACAGGTAGGGGGTGCCAGAAAGCTTCCCTCTAATACTCAACTGTGGTGACGGGGGTGGGGGTGGGGGGGGTGGTCTCTACATAGCAACAAGATTTTTTTTTTGTAGCAACAAGATTTTTTTTTTTTTTTTACAGTAGGGGTAGTGAGTTTACTGTGTAGACATCACATCAAGATCATGAGTATCTGATGATGTAGCTAGGACAGGATCAGGAGAAGTAGATGTGAATGGTATTGGATGTGTATCAATAGAAGATATTGTACTGGCAAATTTGCATACAACTTTCTTGAAAAAATGAATGAATATCATCTTGGTTTGAAGCCCTATGCCTCTCAGGCAAAGTCAAGTTTTGCATGATGTACAGCTGCATAACATGCTGAAATTTTATTTTAATGTCTACTTATGGTATGATTTTAAAAAAATTTTGTTTGCCAGTTGCTTGAGAGTGCTGGTTGCTTGAGTTCTGGTTACTGGTGAGTCTACTGTACATCCCCAAGAAATGCATGCATAATTTATACCAAGTTTCACATACAAGTATGATCATAGCAGCATTATCCACAGTATCTAAAAAGTAGAAACACTTAGAATTATACATGCAACTCTTGCTAACCAATGTCACCCAATAAATCTAACAATAAAAAAAAATTAGAAATGTTCCAAATGAGTATCACCAATAAAAGTATAAATTATTACATCCATGCAATTACAATGTGTGAGAAATCCCTGAGTTTTAAAATTTTTTATGTACTTTTCTGTACATGTGTCATATTTCTCACATAAAATAAAAAGGTTAAAAATAACCTTTATTTAACAAATTTAAATAAAACGAATATACTGTACCTCCATGCTGAGTACATGAATTAGGTTGTTTCAAATATTTTGTTCATTTTTCTATTAGCAACAAGATATTAAAAGGGGATAAACAGCCCCTCTAAGAATGAAGTGGTTAATGATGATTAAAAGCATGTATCATGAAAATATATAAATTACAAGCCATGAATTACTTTTTTAAGTTTCAAATGGTATTAATGACATAAATTCTTAGAAACATATAAATATATACCAAACTTGGGGATTTTTTTCAATAGCTTTTTATTTCCCATGAGCACCAGGGCTTCTGATAGTATAATAGGCATTATACCCTAAGGAATGTTTAATTATGACCATTTGCTGTATATTTTATTTCATAGTGCAGCAAGAATCCTGTTATTGATTTCTCCTTAGAACATTATAAATGTATTTCTACTAAAGTTTATTACATGTTAATTAAGAATTGTAATTTCTCACTAAAAAATCCATTTATATGTATCACACCCAAATTTATATTCTTAACTATTCAAATTTTCATTTAGAAATAATATTTTAAAATTCCCTTTTGTGTTTCCCAGTAGGGCTGGTTTTTAAGTTTTCATCATAGGCATATGATTAATTTATTTATTACTGCACAGGGAAATTTGAAATTACATAATTATTTATCACTATATATGTTATTTGAAAAATAATATATTTAGCGATAATTTAAAAACTAACCTACTATTGCTAAAAGTCATTTCAATTTAAGAGAAGTGACATTTCATTGTACAAACAGCCTAACTTTATTGCAAATGCAAAATGATAATTTCATTGCAATAAAATAGCTGACAATTCTTGAGTATCCATTTAGCTGAAGTCACGGTGCTTTGTGCTTTTTATCTCACCTTGACCAATAGCTCTGCATCAATCTATATTCTACAAATATGGAAAGAGAGGCTGCCGCTACCGGCACAGGAAGAACGGAACCAGAGGGGAGGCGACGGGGAATTAAGAAAAACACACAAACACACACACAAGCACAACAGATAGCAAAGCTGGGACCCGGTGGTTCCCCTGTGCTCTGATGGAGACACACAGACCTGTCAGGTCTGCAGCGGGTTTATTTTATATCCCAAGAACAACAGGGAGTGTAACTTCTCATTTGCAAAACAATGTTGCCGACCCCCACCCTTTTCTCCTGAGTCAACAACTTTACCATTCCTCTGCCTCACAGGCCATGCTGCTTTCCTCCTTCCCCTTAGCCAGCCAGAAACCACATCCTGAGCAGTGTCCTTGTTCACCAAGTTCCCCGCAGCCTTGCAAGACCCCTGAACTTTGAATTCGAAGTGCATAGCCTTGCTAAACCCATTTTCTCAATAGACCTGGTTTCTGGCTCAAACGCTGCCCACAAGAGACCTGTAAAGTAAGCGATTGGCTCAAGGTCACCCAGGTCAAGGTCCCTATGGCACCAGGAGTTCCACCCAGAAAGTCTCAACAGAGAGGCCATATTTGTATATACATCTCCTGCTTCTCTGGGCACAGGGAGTGGCAGAACCCTGCCATACCAGATATACTTGTTTACAAATAATGAAGGAGAAGGAAGTGTATTTAAGTCAATATAAGTGACACAGTGAGCATGAGGACACTGCTTATCTGCAGCCTTCCTTGAGCACATTCCTTTCGCTTTTGCAGGTTGACCTTGAGAAGCTCTGAGATAATGAGGCACGTGGCACGTGGCAGTGCTCAGGGGAGAATGATGGGACTTTCAGAATCATGCCCAGAGGAAAGGAGTGAAAAACAGGAGGCATTCCATGTGATTTGGAGAGGATAAACATGGATAATTTTAAAGGAGGAGTTATGTAGTTTTACAAGAGGAATTTTAAAAATTGCTATTTTAACCATAAAAGTATTTCAGGAAAATAGACTTTGGTTCAATAAAAAAATCAGACACTCTAAAACTCCCGTTTGATGTTCAAACACAGGGAAAATTCTCACCTGCTTAGGTAGTATACAGGGTAATGATTATTTGATAAATAGGGTAGACATCCAAATTGTTTCAAAAAATTAATCCTATGATCTCATACACAAAAGTTATTTTGAGTTAACTCAGGGTCATAGTCTTTTTAACAAATTTAAATTCACCTATGCCAGTATAGATATTGCCTCTGTAGAGAGACAGGGAGCAGGGGATTTTCCAGGATGCATGAACCATAGACTTTAGTTTCAGAAGAAGAGTCACTACCTGTCTCAAACACCATTCTAAATTGCTCACTGCTGGGCAGAAGAACTAAACAGACACTTCTCCCACGAAGAAATACAAATGGCCAGCAGACATATGAAAAAATGCTCATCCTCATTAGCTATCAGGGAAATGCAAATCAAAACCACAATGCGATACCACCTCACACCTGTGAGAATGGCTGTTACCAACAAGACAAGGAATAACAAGTGCTGGAGAGGATGTGGAGAAAAAGGAACGCTGGTACACTGCTGGTGGGAGTGCAAACTGGTACAACCACTGTGGAAGGCAGTGTGGGGGTTCCTCAGAAAATTGGGAATGGAGCTACCATTTGACCCAGCAATCCCCATTCTGGGGGCCTACCCAAAGAATTTGAAAACCTTTGTCCTCAAAGACTTATGTACCCCAATGTTCATCGCAGCACTGTTCACAGTGGCCAAAACATGGAAACAACCAAAGTGCCCTGCGACAGATGACTGGATAAAGAAGCCGTGGTACATATACACAATGGAATATTACTCAGCTGTAAGAAAAGATGAAATATTGCCATTTGCAACAAAATGGATGGACCTGGAGATCATCATGCTTAGTGAAATAAGCCAGACAGAAAAAACAAAGAATTGTATGACTTCACTCATATGCGGAATATAAAACTGAAAGCAAAGAAAAAAGAAATGAACAAACAAATAACCTATGGACACAATCAATAGTTTAATGTTTATTTTGGGATGAGTGGGTTAGGGAGGGGAGAAAGGGGAGGGGGTGGGAGAGGAGTGGGGGAAGCTAAATATAAGGTGATGGAGAGAGAGGTCACATTAGGTGGTGAACTTATTATACATCAAGTTGACAACACACTGTAGAATTGTATGCCTGAAACCTATGTAATCCTTGCTAACAGATGTCACCCCAATAAATCTAACAATAAAAATGAATTAAAAAAAAATAAATTGCTCACTGCTGCTGGGAACTTGACGTGTGATGGAGAAGGACAGAATTCTAAGTCCAATAATTAAAATGATTTCTATAGTTGTTTTCATGATTTTAATTTTCTTGTAAAGTAAGAATGAAGACTATTTAAAGGTTATGTACAGTGGCTGTCTGGAAAACATTCGGCCATAAATACCTCTTCATATTACATGGCTGAATACTGTCTGGATGGCCCTCGTATATCCCATTGCTTGTGCATTCTTTGTGTATTTACATGACGTGCTAGGGTTGTTATGAGAATAAGGCATGCTTTGTGTTACCTTTGCAATCAAGTGATGGATGACACAATAGACTCTGTTAACCAGAACTCAAGCAACCCGCATCCTCTAGAAAAACTTTCTTGCCAGTTGCATGAGATTTTGCCAGTGGCTTGAGAGTGCTGGTTGCATGAGTTCTGATTAACAGAGAGTCCACTTACATTTATTTGGCATCTATCAATCCCCATGGGTGCTGGTTAACTGAAAGTCTACTGTATTGTATTGTTTAGGATGCCTTTATGTTTAAGTGCAAACTTGGGAAAGATGTTGTTTTTAATTTAAAACCATTCTCTACAATCAAGTAACTGAATAAAGCTGGTGAAGTAATTGAGACAACTAGCCACAGAAGATAAATCAGCAATATAGGAATCAATAATTACTCTTTTCTTGACAGCTGCATCTTGAAATTATCAGATCATTTGTTATTGTCTTCATAATTCTCCTGGCACCTAATTAGGAAAGAAAGCATTCCCTTCTGAATATCCCCATGTGGCACACACAATGAAGATATGGGGACTTCAGAAGGACTAGCTCTGCCCAGACTGAACAGAATACATCCCCAAAGATTTTCACTTTTCTTCCTTTCTCTCAGCTGCATTATGCAATTGGGGGACGGGAGGAGGTAAGGGGCAAGAATTTGTTGAATATATATTAGAAGCCCGACCATGCATAATGTCCCATATAAGCTTTGTAAAAGGATCCATTTCACTCACCAGGGGCACATGGGGCATATCAGAGCACCAGCATTTGAGTATGGGTCTGTTTCAGCTTGAAATCCATATATCTTCATCATAGTGCACTATTTTCAGGGCAGTTCTAGGAATTGCAGGTGCTATATTAGTGGAATGAGACTCAAAGAACACCAAAGGAAATGAGTAAATTTTGGTATGAATGCTGTAAGGTTTGAATAGCTCAGCATTTGAGCCCGATACCTAGTGCTCCTAAAACCGTCTATTGACAGAGGAAGTTCATGCGTGCTGGTGTGCACACCAGGAGCATCATCAAACACAGACTTAGAACAGGGTCCCTGAGTATGCTCATACCTCAAGTTTGTCATGACTATGCAGATGGCCTGTAAAACACTTCTTTCAGAGACAGACTGCAAATATCACATGGGATATTTGTGGATTTATTCCAGAACCTAACCTGACCCCTTACTCTGTGCAGGCCCAGCCTGAAAGGACTTTGGAATAAAAATATGAACAGGATACATTCTTGTCCTTGAATCTGTTTAATTACTTAAAAAACTAAGGTAAATCACTCCTGAACCATGAAATCACTACTCAAGTCTGTCTTTGGTAACGCACACATGTGCTGAGGAGCTTCTGTGCATGAGAAGCATTTCTCCGACCTGCCACGTCTCAGTTACCCCGTGCTCTCCCTCCGTCCGGAGGTGCCTTCTGCACTTACTCTCCCAGCCTCCAAGTTCTTCCCACAGAGGCACAGAGGTGCCTGGAGGTAGGCACTCCTCAGGGAAAGCTGATGCTGTGAGCACAAAGGACTCAGACAACCTTGGCTCAATGAATCATTGACATAGTCGCTGGGCAAGAAGAAATAGTACAAGTGCTCAGAACTTTAACCCTGATGTTCCTATACAAAGATGTTAGGAAGGGTGAGCAGGGAAAAAGTCAGACGATGGAGGACCCCATAGTGTCAAGGAGGCAGGAAACTGATGGAGAAGGGGACAGCATGTGGGGTGAGGGTTAGTGAAAAGGTTTGTAACTAAACAACCTGCACATGAGTCAGAGTTTGGAGTCATGGTGAGGGTTGGGGGTGCGGGTGCCCCAAATGTGGTTGTATCAAACACAAAGGTATTTTATTCACCCCAGAAGAAAGATCATGAGAAAATATACATTTAAGTCAGACCAACCCTACTAAACAAGAAAGCACCCAGGGAGGCCCCTTCACACAGTATTTGTAAATAATTTGTAACCCAGTCCGCGACTTCCTACATGGGTGGGTTGTAAGGCAAATTGGCTTTCTAAGAACAATGGTCTAGACCTACATCCTCACCTACCAATGCCAGGGACAGAACAGAGCTCAGCAATCTTAGAACCAGCCCGGGAAGACATGCCATCTGAGATCAGCTTGCCCACTGCACTTCACCCACCTGTGACCCCCGCAGCAGAAGCCTTATATCCTTTTAGCCTCCTTGACACTAAGGAATCCATATTCAAGTGAGCCATGCTATCAATCCTTCTACATATTTGAGAAAATACGTTGCTTTATTATGTCTTCAAATAAAATAGAAACAGGTTCTAGAATCATCCAGAATCACAATAATAAAAAGCACGATTGTCTATATAAAATGTAGAAAAATATGGATGTCACATTTGACATTTTGTGGTCCCTTTAGCTTTCTCTTCTCTAGGATAAACTGCTGATTCTGTTTATTCACTTACTCATTTATTTATTCCACCAGTATTTACTGGGTGTCCATATGTGCCAGTCTCTCTTCAAGGTCCTGAGGATTCACAATTGAACAAAACAGAAAAATCATCCCCTGGTCCATATGTCATTTACAGTCTATCCCACTAACCCTTTCTCCTTCATTTTGCTACATCTTCTCTTTGTCTTTAATTAAATATACTTACTATATGCCCAGCACTGTATCAAATGTGTGAGATCTATTAGCTAATTTAATCCTGAGTGGCCTAGCACTGTCCTCTTATGTCACAGGAAGTGGGACACAGAACATTGCCATAGCTCCTCTAAAGTGCCTCAGCTAGCACGTGGCACAGTCTTCAGCCTGGAGTCAGGGCACACTTTTCTGTCCTGGAGCACTCTGTGCTTTTGCTTGTTTTCCTAACCTCGTGTTTTGCTTATACCTTTCTATGTTTGTTCTCAAAGAATCTATTTATTTTCATTATCCACTTATCCCTTTAGGCAGAAGGCCTCAAACCCTTTAGACTTCTGCCTTCTGCCAAAGCTCCAAGCCCTCATCCTTAGAATAAGGACCCACAAAGCTCAAGAAGGAAGCCACAAGGACCTGAGTCATCTGCCCTCCCTTCCCTGGGACCTTATCTGCTGCCACTCATCCTCATCTGGGGCTGGGGGTGGGGCACATCTCACCCCACAACACGGGAAGCCAGCCTTGTGCTCTGTGTCCCCCACTGTTCTGTTTGCCAGGCCCCCTCCTGCCTGCAGCTTGCACTCACTCATCAGTGAGGCGTTAGCTCAGGGACCCCCCAGGGCCCAACCTGACCCAGTGGTTCACAGTGCTCTGTTATATTCCTGCAGCACAGGCAAGTCCTTTTCCCAGTTATTGGTTTGCAATTTTATGAGTTGTGATGGACCTTAAGGCTCCTTGAGAGCTGGGCCATGTGCCCTTTGCTCAACTTGCATCTGAGACCTGAGACCGGAGAGAGTGAATGATGTATCATAAACATGCCCACCATCACTTCAAAGTCAACAAAATGGAAATTACAATTGCTCAGATGGCACACACTCCCCACATCTGTCTATTTTCTGATGACCTGAGGATGTCACAATACTCATCTTGAGTGTGGATCCCATCTTCTCTGTCAAATCACCTTGTTCCTTTTGTGTCTTTCTTAGTCTCCTCATGTCAAGGAGCAGCGGCACCCACATGCTGTGCTTTGACTGTTCCATCCAATGAAAGCCTTGGCTTACAGCATTGTCACCTCCAAGACAGGCTTCATGACAGTCATAACGGCCCTGAAGTCCTTACAGGAACTTCTCTGAAACGGGTCATATGTGTATTCAAATGTTCTGAGTTGTCACTGGTCTATAGAGCTATCATTTCACACACATCCATTCGGGCATGTTCCCTTCAACTCATGTACTCATTTCTTTATCACGAGCTAATAGGAGAAAGAAAAACGGAGGTTTGGAAACGGATTCTAAGAAACTTCTCTGCGTATGAGGCCGAGGAGACCATGGGGCAGACAGAGCAGGGCACAGTGGAAGGGAGAAACTGAGCACTTCACATTTACTGGCAGTGAAAACAGGGGCAGAGGCTGCATTAGGGCGCAGTGAGGGGCTCCCAGGTACCGGGAGGCGGGAGGACTGGAGCGCTAATTTACCCCAGTACCTGAGAACGTCCCTGTTGTCACTTTTCACCGGGAGTGGCTCCTTTGGCCTGAAACGCTGCCGGCTGATAAGACCCGGCTGTGCCCGCTGGCCCTCAGGCAGGGCCCCTCCCGAGTGCAGACCGGCGGGGAGACGGCGAGGCGCCGGCCTACGGCATGGCCGCGGGGGCGCCCGAGCAGCGGCTGCGCGAGGAGGCACGGTGCCCCGTGTGCCTGGACTTCCTGCAGGAGCCGGTCAGCGTGGACTGCGGCCACAGCTTCTGCCTGCGCTGCATCTCTGAGTTCTGCGACAAGTCCGACAGCACGCAGGACGGCTTGTACGCGTGTCCGCAGTGCCGCAGGCCCTTCGCGCGGGAGGGCTTCCGGCCCAACAGGCAGCTGGCCAGCTTGGTGGACGGCGTGCGGCAGCTGGGGCTGGGCGCCGGGCCGGCGGAGGCGCGGTGCGCGCGCCACGGGCAGGAGCTGAGCCGCTTCTGCGAGGACGACCAGGTGGCCCTGTGCTGGGTGTGCAGCGCCGCGCCGGAGCACAGGGGCCACCGCACCCCGCCGCTGCAGGAGGCCGCGCGGCGCCACCAGGTGAGCTATGCTCCGTGGGCTGTCGGGGCTGGAAGTGCCCTCTGACGGAAGCGGGCCAAGCGTGGGTGCTGGGTGACTTGCCCGGACGCAAAGCCAATGCCAGCACCTGATCTAGACTGCCCGCGCCCGCCCGCACAGCGCGCACTCAGGCCGGGGCTCCGCGCCTTGGCTCCGCGGTAGCTCCCTCGGAATCCCTGGGAAGGAGCTCTGACGCACAGGCCCTTACACGTTCCCTCGCGCCCCGGCAGCTTTCCTGGTCCTTTCTCGCTGGTCTCGTTTTCCCGATGCTGACGTTCTGGGCCCCATAGCTAGAGCTCTGGATAGAGGACTTTGTCGTCCCCTTGGTTCTTGGTTACAGGTGTGCATCTTTATAATAAAAGCTCCCTGACAACTATCACTAGCACAGTGCCTTGCTTTTGCATAGTGTTTATCTCTGCTTTGATTAATATTGTTACCAAAACAACCCTGGGGTTTGAGCATTAGGTAAGAATAGTCTCCGTGGGCACACTGCTCTGAAGTAGGCATCCAGGTGTTACATGCACAGGCCAGGTCCTTGTTCAGCACATATTTGGGGACTTAGGATTCGAGCACCTTCCATAAAGAGGTGCCTTGAGTGAGTACTCGGCCCCCAAAAGGAACATCTGTGAAACTCTCTCCTGGTGCCCTTTAAAAATCCTTGGACCAGCTAAGTAACACAGTGAGGATCAGTCTTGTTGAATCTACTGACATGTTTATTTAAGTAGTCACAATAAAATAAATTGCAAATATTAACTTTCTTAACATTTTCATTATTTTTTAAACTTGGTTTTATTGCTTTAAGTCTGGGTTCGAGATATTTATCCCCTAAACGTCTCTCTAGATCTACCTGGATAGATCTTAGTTTTTCTTTTTGGTTTTGGTTGTCATCTACAAAACACAGGTGCTAGTTATGTCTGCCTAGACTTTGGAAAATAATTCTGCCTCTTTTTATCCAGAAAGCACAATACAGAGCATAGCTAGTGTAATATTTCTAGAGAAATTCTCTATCTTGTAGATATTAAACACTAAATAATTATCTGCTGGATTTCTTAGCCTGTCAATCGAGACTTCCCAGAGCCCTATGTTCTGTTTCTAAAACTGTGTTCTTTTTTTGTTTGTTTTTGCTTTTTGGTATGTGGGTAGCTCCCCGACTGGGAATCGAACCCAGGCCGCAGTGCTGACAGCACCAGCGCTAAAGCCTTAAGCCACTACACCACCAGGGAACTCCCTGTGTTTTTAAACCAACCATGAGATCCAACAAAACTAGCCTAATCACTTGTCCCCAAGCATGCCACAACTAGTCACATCCTTGCTTTTGCTCAGAGTTTCTCCCTTCTGAGGGAGCTTTTGTCAATGTGCCTAATCCTTGCAAACCCCAAAACAAATGACACTTCCACCATCGTGTTAAATCCGCCATGAATCCTACTGCTGTTTTATGAGCATTATATTATAATATTCTCTTCTATTTTTTTTGAGACTTATAGAATGACTTTCGGTAGAGTTTTAAATTGTGTGTATGTGTATCTTTGTGTATGTTCTCTGTAAATAAAATATGTGTTTACCTCTAGCAGGAGTCCTAGGGTTGAAAAGAGAATTAGTTTCTTATCAAATTATTTTTTTTACTCCTTGTAATATTTCTATCATTCTGTATTTCTTTTTCATTGAATAAATACTAACTTAACAAGGTGTCTTCTGGCCTAATAATAGTAAATGCTTTTCTGATTATAAGGTAAAACATAATTTTAAGAAGTTGAAATACGAGTGTGTAGATGTAAGAACATCACGTTTTACTAAGCTCTAGTAGATGAGATTTCATCTATTAAACAGTTTCATTGACCTCTGCCTAGTTTTTATATATTCATTACAAGCACAATTTTTCAAAATTGGTGTCATGTTACATAAAATATACTTATTTTAATTGACTTTATGATTGTGAGCATTTTTTGTTATTAAGTGTTCTGTCTCATCTTCTTATAATTTCATCCTTTAATATAAAATAAAATTTGCTTATCCCCTACTTTTAACATGTTGGTTAGTTATAGTTTTACTAACTATATTTAAATATGAAGGCATTATTTAAATAATGCCTTAATGAGCATATTTTGAGATAAATCTTTGACTATGTCTGGTGTTAACATTTGAAAGTGTATTTATGTTCAACTCAGTTATCAATAAGGTTGGCTAGGTCTGTATACTCACCTGGGCCTGTTTTAGGTGATCTTTGAAGGCTCCTGACCCACCTGGTCAGTGTTGGTACTGAGTGAGCATGTCTGTAATGATCTCAGCATGTCTTCCCAAACAGGCAAAGCTCCAAATGGCTCTGGATCTGGTGAGGAAAGAGATGGAGGAGGCTTTGACACAGGAGGCCAACATGGCAAAGAAAACTGTCATTTGGAAGGTATGAGAATATTGGGGCTTCTGGAGGATCCAAATTTAGGTCACTAAATCATTCTTCTGTTCTCCTTCCTGTGCCAATACATTTGTTCCATCTATGTAGGTGCTCAAGAAAAACACCTCAGTGTCATCCTGGCTAATCCCATCCCCTCAAATTATATTAGACATCTGTGTCCTTATCTCTAATAAATACCACTGCAACCCAAATTATAAACAGCTTTGCTGATCTTGGTCTTTCCATAACCCACTGCTGTGTCCCTGGTACCTAGAACTGAGTCTCAGGCTGCCACTATGAGTTTGAAAATATATTTTTTGAATGAATGAATAATAAACATTTCGTAGCAGTGATGCAGATGAAATCCAGCTAGAAGGGATCCATCTTACAAAAAGGAGGATGATGGGAACTTTCAGCCTCATTTCAGCCACCCATATGTATATTTTCTCTTCTGCAGTTCATCGGCTCTTTGTTTCTCTTGCCCATTTACACACACATGCACATGCATTTGTACACACGCAGTGCTTCAGTATGGGGTGACTTTGCCATCCAGTGGATATTTTGCAATATCCGTAGATATTTTTTCTTGTTACAACGTGGGGTGGGTGGGTGGATGTCCTACTGGCATCTAATAGGTAGAGGCCAGGAATGCTGCTAAACACCCTACAATGCACAGGACAGCCCTCCAGAATTCACAACAAAGAATAATTTGCTAAAACGTCAAGTCAGGTCTATGTAGATTGAGAAACTATATCCAGAAACTATATGTCAAATATAATATATTTATATAATATTCTATTTTATAGAATATTACTATTCTTTGTCCTCCGAATAATCCTCCTTCTCTGATTATATTCTATGTTTTTCTAATTCTTTCATTCTTCTTTTCTTGAAAATATGGTGTTATACTGTATCTTCAGACAGATATTTCCATAGGACCATTTTTCTTACATTTTTCTTCTGTAATGTCTTGTTTTCCATACCTACATATTTATATGCAAAGAAAAACATTTATTGTTAAGTTTTGTTCTTTTGGGGCTAATAATTCCAAGTCAATTATTTTCAATCCTGACCTGACCACAGACTTACAAAATCAGAAACTCTATGTCAAGATCTGGGTCCTGCATGTTTTAAAACCTTCATTGGTTATTCTACAGTAGAGATGATGCTAAGATTCCCGTTTTAAGCTACGTAAATGCATCCACATGAGCCAAATGCAACAAGCATGGGTTTAGTAAATGAACTCTAAATTCTATAAAACTCTTCCCCTTCTCGTATCTGTAGATTTAATTGTAGTACTGAAAAGGGTGATGTGAGAGAAAGATGAATTGCAACCAAATCCTTCCTCCCCATACCACTCAATACCCATCCCCTATATGACTGCAGTCCTTGTCAATAATGGGGTTGTCAGCCCCATTCCTCAGTAACCTCCTACATGAGAGAAATTGTACCTTCAGATCATATTATGGAATTCGGAGCTGGTTCATGTTAAAGATAGGATTGTATGAATCTAGTGGTTTAGAAAGTGGTAGAAAGAAGTAGAGATGGGAAACTGGAAGAAGGGGTTGAGTCCTATGGAATTTTAAGAACTATTGTTAAGTTTTAAAAAGGTGATCGCTTAGGCTCTTTAATCAAACCAAGATGTTTAAAAATGGGCTAGGGAGTCCAAAATGTGGACAGACTGGGAGGATAATTTGCCTCCTAACTTAGTTTAGACATAGTTTTTCACATACAAGTCTCAATAAAATAAGATTTAGATATAATAATGCTGTGTCAAAGTATGTTCCTTCGGTCCATTTAAAAATTGTAGGTGTGCGATTTGGGTAGAAATCAGAATGATTTCCCTGAAGTTTACTGGCAGTCAGTGGCCCAAGTGCACTCAGCTCTTTCCTGGCATTGGCCTTAGGGTGCCATGAACACCATACTAGAAACGGGTGTGCCTGTTTTCTAATCTCTAAGCCTACTGTCACTCCCATTTACAAACCCACATCACTCTCATTTCTCTTCATAATTAAGTTGTTTCTACAAGTGCTCATTCTAGTCACTCCTCTAATAGTAAATTATACTGTAACTCTTGTGAAACTGCTCTATGGTGGTGGCTCTGCTCAAGAATTTAGTAGCGATTTAATTCTAATGCCCATAGTCCCCTGATCCCACATGAAACTTGCATGTAAAAGTGCATCGTCACCAAGTCCAACTCCAGCAGTTTTTCTTAAACTCTCAGCTTGAAAACTTTGCCAAGGCACCTCTCATGTGAGTGCCTCTGGTTTCTGCATGCTTTTAAAATGCAGCCAAACTTAGGTTAAATTTATTTAAGTTTGTATTTTAATTTGTATTACCATTTATAGATTCATTCTGGAACCATTTTAAACATAGTAATGCTTATTTTAAAGGTACCATTAAATATGTGAACGTTTACATTACCAAAAAATAAAATAAAATGCAGCCAGTTAGTGAGGGAGCTGGGCTCACACAGACATGGCTTGGTCCAGCCTCATCCATAAAGGTGGCGGTCGGGTGGCGCTGTGCCCTGACCCTGACTTTGGCAGGTCACTATGTCTCTGAAGGAGAAAGTGGAAGCACAAAGGCAGCGCTGCAGGCTGGAGTTTGAGAAGCACCGCGGCTTCCTGGCCCAGGAGGAGCAGCTACAGTTGCGGCGGCTGGAGCAGGAGGAGCAGACCACCCTGCAGAGACTGAGGGACAGCAAGAACCGGCTGGCCCAGCACAGCAGGGCCCTGCGGGAGCTGGCGGACGAACTGGAGGACAGGTGCCAGCGCTCGGCCCTGGGGCTGCTGGAGGTGAGGCCAAGGGGACAGATGGGGGCGCTCACACACCAGCCGCTGGGGCCTGAGTGCTCTTTAGGAAAAGCACTCCCTGAACTTGCTGGGAAAGCTGCTGGATCAGAAGGATGCTAGAGAAGCATATAAAAATAGTGCCTGTTAAAGATCAAAACCTAAATATTGTTTCAAATTATAACTGATTCGATGATTACATAAGAATAAAGACAAGATTACATAATCTATTTTTGGCTTCTATGAAGAGAGCTTCGTGTTCCCTATAGTTTATCTTCATACCAGCGGTTAACAATGTCCAATAATTCCTAAAGAAAGGTTGACGGTCTGTCCGTGGTCTGTCAGAAGCAGTCCCTGGGTCTCACACCTGCTTACTTTTCTCTTTCACTTGCAGGGTGTGCGAGGAGCCTTGAGCCGGTATGTGTACTTTCGGAATCAGAGGTGGGGTGGGAGAGGTCCAGGTGGTTGGTACATACCTGAGAAGTGTTGGTTCTGTGCTCTTCTCAGAAGTAAGAGTGTCACCCGGCTAGAACCAGTGACCATCCCCATGGAGCTGAAGACAATGTGTCGTATTCCTGGGATGAGAGAAATGCTGAGGAGGTTCCAAGGTAGGTTGCATCTTAGAGCTTGGGGGGTAATGGTGCTTGGGGTCTGGCTGTCCCGGCACCACTCAGGCAGAGTAATGAACAGAACCCAAAGTGTAGTGAGTAAAATGAGCACGGTTTTATTTTGAGATAACATATTTGTTTATTACTGGGTTGTAGAGGCTTTGGTGTCACATCATGTCACTCTGAGACCTGTGCACAGAGAGCACACCTTCCTCCTTCCTGTTGTTGGCAGCATCGGGACAGGGCAGGGTGCTTCTGACAGCACCCACTCTGACACGCTGCGTGGGATATTGTTGATGGAAAGGGGTCCCATGGCAGTGGCAAACAAGGGGCATGGGAAAGAGCATTGTGCCTGGAAGGAAGGGGATTGGGGTACATGTGAACAGTCCTGAGGCGCGTCAGAGTCACTGACGCCCATACAAACTGCATCTGCTTAGAGCAATGGGGCTTTTTTAGCTGTAACATGAGTAGTCTTACTTGCAAAAAATCATTTCCTTGTTTCCAAAATGCTAAAGATAGTATTGTTTGAAGGACTAAATGAAATATATTTTAAAACAGGAAAAAGCATCAATGGGAAAGCATTGCAGAGTATCACATAGTAAGATTGGTTTATTTTATTATTTATCAATTTGATGAGTAGCTTAAATTAAAGTTAATAAAGCCAAAAAATTCAGTCAGTTATTTTTATGTAGGAATAACTGTGGCATCATGATTTAGTTTGTTTGTTCTGATTCTTCAAAACAGTACAGCTTTCATTTTTTAAATTTCCTTTTTAAATCCAATGTATCCCAAGTAATGAAAATATACTGTGACTATATAGTGGTTTCAGTACTTAACAGGAAACAGTTTTGTCCCATAATGAGAAAACCCATCTTTACCGGTGTTGTTCAATGATTTAATCCATGTTTTGAGAGACAGATGAATGTATACTAATTGCATAAATCATGGCAAGTCATTACACACTCAGAGTCTCAGTCTTTCATAGTCCCAATTTCATTTACTGAATTAAATAATCAATTAATCAATTCAACAAATAGCATTTTTTATGCCAGCCACTTTCTAAGCTTTAGAATATATCACTGAACAACAAAAAGTATCCTCCAGATTCATAGCTTTGTATTGCAAATATTTACTTAAATTATGCAATATACAGAACATGTTAGAAGATGATACAAAATATTGAAAAAAGAGAGGAAAGTAAGGGTGACCAGAAGTTCCGGGGGTAGAGCATCCACTTTTGAACTGTGGATCAGAGAAGACCTTGCCCAGGAGAGCATAAACTCAGCCAAAATCTGATGGGAAGGAGAGCCTTCCAGAGACGGACATAGGGCGGTGTAGTCCAGGAGTTCTGAGGAGGCCTGCTGTGCTGGTAGAGACTGGAGTGACAGGACCCAGTGGGTAGGCCATGGAGCAGCATGCTTTCCCTCCGAGTGAATAGGGAATCAGTGAACAGTTGTAAAAGGAGAAATAGCATGATTGGGCTAATCATTTGGGGGGATTTCTCTGTGTGCTTTATTGAGAATCAGTTACAGAGCGGCAGGCTTGAAGTGGAGAAAGCAATTAGGACCTTTGCAATAATTCAGTCAAAATGCTCTGGACTGGACCATGGTGCTTGGTAGGGGAGATGCTAAGGATGAACAAAATTTCCCTGTATTTAATACAGTGTATTATGAAGAGAGAGTTGGGAAGGTTTGCCGCTCATATAGACCTGATGTGTCAGAGAAAGTGAAAACTCACAAGCAGTTTCCAGGTTTAAATCTGCAAAATTGACATAATAAGGATGCTGTTTACGTTGACAGTTGTAGGTAGGACAGAAGGACGGAAACAAGGTTTTGGACAGTGTTGTGAAGAGTGTTAAATATCCACATGTTGATTTTAGGTCATCAGATGGATTCACAGATAGGAAGTTTCTGGAGCAAGGTCTAGGCTAGAAATACATATTTGGGATCAGTAAGCATATGATTAAAATTTGGAGAATTCCCTGATGGTGTAGCGGCTTAAGGCTTCGGCGCTGGCGTTGTCAGCACTGCGGCCTGGGTTCGATTCCCAGCCAGGGAGCTACCCACATACCAAAAAGAAAAAAAAAAAAAAAATTTAATTAAAGCCAACTAGCCCCAGAATGCATTGGGAGTGAGCTGAGAAGGAGAGAAGGGATCCCAGTCCTGAGACCACTGGCTTTTTCAATGGTGGTGACGGAGGAGAAGAGGAGAAAGCAGCAAAGGAGACCAACAAGGGGCAGTGAATGAAGAGGGGGAAGAAAGCTTTGGAAAAGAGAAGGGAGGTTTTGCAGGACAAAATGTTTCTCAATAGTGTTGCATGCTACAGAAAAGCCACTTAAGATGTCCATTCACTCATTATTGTGGAGGTCACTGGGAAGATGGGCACAAGCAGTTTGGTTAGGGTATTGTTCTATTATGGTGATTGAGTTTAAGAGAGAAGAGGTAACTAGAGGGATTGGAGGTGTACTATATTGGAAATCACTTCACAGATTTCTCTTCTTATAAATGGAACAAAGAAGTGTGCTAGAGCAGGAATGATGTGTGAAGACATAACATGTTAAACAGGCTAACAATCCCACGGAGACCCACATTTCAATCCCTATTACTTACAATTTCTAGACTTTTGGAAATCATATAAATTCTTTAACTCTTGAGTCTTCTCATCTGTAATGTGGGGATGATAGTGGCCACCTTGAGGGTGGCTACATGGATTGGCATAGATGGTGTAGCACATGTGTGAGAGTCAATATAAACCAGTAGCAGTGATTTAGGGACAAACAAGAATGGCAGTCACAGTGCTGACATTTGTTATTATGATATTAAAAATAAAATCCTATTAATGAAATTTACTAGTTTTGATTATTTATAAAAAGAAGACACTGAATATTCTACATCCTTCCTCACTGAGGAGATTTCACATGTACTTGTACTTAGCAATTATGTGTACAAGTAAAATTTCATGTCAATGTTCTGTCAATCTCACTGGGAGGTCACGGTATTAATATTAGTTTTCTATTGCTGTGTAACAAATCGCCATAGACTTAGCTGCTTAAAGTCACACCCATTCATTGACTCCAACTTCCAGGTGGGATCAGCTGGCTCTCTGTTTAGGGTTTCACAAGACTAAAATCAAGTTGTTGGCCAGGCTAGGCTTCTATGAGAGATTTGGGGAAGAATCACTTGCCACGCTTATTTAGATGGTCAGCTGTAGGACTGAGATCCACATTTCCTTGCTGACTGTCAGTTGGAGGTCACTTGCCTTTCTCCTCATGCCCACCCCCCCCGCCTCTTTAAAGTCCACATCAAAAAATCAAATCAAATCTCTCTAACTTTCCCTTCTGCCACCAGCCCAATAACCAGAGAAACTCTTCTGATTTTTAAAAGATTGATGTGATTGTATTGGACCCACCCAGATAACCTCTCTCTTGTTATGTGGTATAACACAATCCTGAGAGTACTGCCATGGTCTGAAGGTCATGGATCCATCTCAGAATTCTGCCCACCACAGTAACAGCTTTGGAAGTGGTGGATTTAATGTTAACAAAAATTTTCTATAGTTTTTGAGACCAAAAAAATACATCTCAAGGGGTTTTTAATTTTTATTTTAAACGCAAAAGGGACCCCTAAGAGTGCCCAGGTGTTTTGAATGCACATAAGAGCATGCCAAATGGTCATTCATTTGCTTTGTGATAACATCAGTGTATATGTTTTTAGTGGGGCAGTGATGAGCCAGGTCATGCAGAGCTGTGGGCTGACCAAATGTCTTGTTTTAAACAGGACAGAAAACAACGGTCCTGTCCCATTTCAAACGGAACATGTAGTCAGCCTAGTCTCACTGGGCTAAATTCAAGGTGTTAGTAGGCTAACTATACGTACCATGTAAAATGGAACAATACCATTATTTTCTGACCCATTCAAAGTGGGAATCTGGTCAGTCTATGCAGAGCTAGTGGAGGAATGCACCCAAAAGTACTGAAGAATATTCTCAATGGCCTCCAAGGTGAAATACTTACCCTGTTTCCTCATAGGAGTTGTTAGAGAGAGAATGAGGAATGCTGTGACTGTCCTTAGTATCATGCTTCCTAAGTGCTTATAAGCCCTTTTTGTTCTTTGACATGTCCCACAACATTCTTTTCCCAGTTGATGTAAAGCTGGACCCTGCAACAGCACATCCCAGCCTCCTCTTGACTGCTGACCTTCGCAGTGTGCAGGACGGAGAACTGTGGAGGGATGTCCCCAACAACCCCGAGCGATTTGACACATGGCCATGTATTTTGGGTTTGCAGAACTTCTCATCAGGGAGGCATTACTGGGAAGTCATGGTGGGAGAAAGAGCAGAGTGGGGGTTAGGAGTCTGTCAAGACACAGTGCCGCGAAAGGGGGAATCCACACCGTCCCCCGAGAACGGAGTCTGGGCCATGTGGCTGCTGAAAGGGAATGAGTACATGGTCCTTGCCTCCCCAGCCGTGCCCCTCCTGCAGCTGGAACGTCCGCGTTGCGTTGGAATTTTCTTGGACTACGAAGCAGGCGAAATCTCCTTTTACAACATTACAAATGGGTCTTACATCTACACATTCAGCCAACTGTTTACTGGTCTTCTCCGGCCTTACTTTTTCGTCTGTGACATGACTCCTCTTGTCTTGCCACCTATGACAGAAGCAGAGTCAGGAAATTGGACATCGACGGCTCATCCTGACCCTGCCTCTAACACTAGAGGTGACCATTCCTAAAATTCTGTTCCCTAGAAACCCTCCAAGTGTCAGCATGTACTGGAGTGGAGTGGAGCATGTACACATGTGAAGCCTCAACGTATGTCCCCACTTAGGTCAGCACTTTAGCCATTGTTATGGAGACTTTCCCATTGCATTTGGAGGACTGTTGTGCCATATAATAATGTTAGAAATGGAATGTGTCATCACTCTTTGTCCACATGGCTCCAGTCACTTCCTTGATGAGCGTCTTCAAATGAATGGATCTTGTGTTAAAGGTATCTACACACTTATAATAATTTCTCATTCCTTTCATCCCAAGTCCTCCGCATCTGAACAATTAGAAACGGCAGTTCTTAAGTTGATTGAAAACTGAGCAGTGTCATTCTCAGACCAGATCTGTGTTTTCCCTCTTCAGCATTCTTCTGCTTTCTCATTCCCTGTTTCTTCTTTCTCTCTCTTCTTGCTGTGCCTCGGTGTCTTTCTATTTGCTCCCTCTCTTCCTCTCTTTCTTCCTCCTTTCTTTTTTTTTTTGCATTCTACTTATTAGTGTTTTACCTTCCATTTCCTCCTAGATTAATATATTCAGAACCATTCCTTTATTCATTCACCATTGCTATGATTCTTTTCACTAACTTTTTAAATCCTCTATTCTAGGACTGATTTTTGAGGATTATGAAATTTATTCCTCTGAATCTACCACTGAAACCCACATGATACCCCTCTGGGACTGCAACTTTACCTTTCCTTCAGATACATGTTTTAGAGTAGAAATTTCTCAGAATTCTAACTCAAAATTCTAACTCAACTAGTTCTTTGACCTGGTCCTAGTTTTAAGAGTTCAAACATGTAACACCCCCCCACCCCAGTCTGGGCTACTTAACACAGTTCCTGTACACAGAATAATAATATTGACCTCACAATGTTAATGGTAAATATTTAAGGTCATGATTGATTAAAATTCAACTTTGATACTTATATTTGACATAAAGATAATAATAATGAATAAAGAAGAATAATATTTGACTTATTTATAAAGCTTATTCTATGCCTTTTCAACAAATTTCTTGTCATTGAAAGCTAACTTGGCCAGCATGCTTCTGTGTATATATAGCTAATAAATAATTGTTAACCAAGTGCTAAAATGCTTAAATGCTAAATGTTTAAGTGCTAAACAATGATCATTAATGGAAAATTTAGTTAACATCATGCTAATAATAATCTGCCAAAACTTTAATCCTCCTCTTTAACACCACCTGGAATTTTACGGTGTTTTCTCTTCCAGGGAGATTTTTTTTTTTTACTAAAATATTTCACTTACTTTCCAGTACCATTATGAACATACTTTTCTTTCTAGGTTTTTAAACATTATATTCTAGACTTTTTGCATTTGGAGGAGCATTGTGGAATAAAATAACTTTAGAAATGGAGCAATCTCAATAAACTATATTTCCAGATGGGTCTATATACCTTACTGATGAATCCTGTATTAAGCTAAGATTCCTCCATTTGTTTCATGCACTTATGTTTGATCATAGGCAAACATCCCCCCTCTCCATCTCTCCTTTGTAAATAGAGATTATGATAACATCTATCCTGTTGACATTTTCAGACCATGCATGCCGTAGGCCTCTCCCATGTCGATCTGAGGGGAAAGGCACATGCTCTGGGTCTCAGCTAACTTGTGCCATCACCAGAGGTTGACACCTGAGTGCTGAGGCGCGGCAAGGCCAGTGCTCAGTGATGGGTGCCCTGACAGAGAACCTATACTCAGAGCAGTAGAACCCATTCCCCATGGGGATCAGAAGTCACAGAGTCCCTGGTCTGAGATCCCACTTCCTGGGGGGCTCTACTCATCATCAGGACAAGGAAGCCTGATGGGCTGAGAGGAGACCATCAGTAGAGGCCTTCAGTTTAATTGTTAAAGCAGCTTAAGTCATTCTCTATCGCTTGCATTCTGAAAGTCACAAAGCTTTGTGTTTCCTGTCATAATCCTTCCCTTCCCAGTTCCTGGAAGGTCTCTACTGTTTTGTCAGGCATTTACTGGTAACTTTACATTACCAGTAAAATCCTCTAAATCTGTATTGATTCCCTCACCTTCCTTTTACTTCCTTCTCCATCTTTTCTCCTGGATGCCAGGATTCTAATTCAATTGTCCACCTACTGACAAAACACACATTTTAAACTCAATATGCCTAAAACTTCACCCTATACTCCCCCCCCCCACATCTTCCTCTAGTGAAAACACACACACACACACACACACACACACGCACACAGCTTCATCTCAGTAGGTGGCAACTCTTTTCTTTCAATTGCTCGGGCCAAAAATCTGGTTGACTCCTCCTCTCTTGATTTCTCTTGGCCCACATCCAGTCCCTCAACAAACCCTTTTGGCTCCACCTTCAGAACATCATCAGAGTTCCACCAGCAGTAACTGCGAGGCTGCTGCATCCACGGTCTGAGCTCCCATCCTCTCCCTCTGTGTTTACATTAATTTCCTACCACCTAACCCCTCCCACATCCATTCTCAATGCAGTAGCTAGGTTAAGCCCGTCAATGCCCCAAGTAGTTGCACCATCACAGTGACCTGTCATGGAACTCGAGGTAAAGCCGTAATCTGTTCAGTGAACCACAGGCCATGGGGACCCAAATACCCTGACAGCCCATCCCTTCTCTGAGTTGGCCTCACCTCTCTTACTTCTGCTGCCCATCCTGTGGCATATACCCTCGCTTCCCTTCTGGCTACCTCCCACTACCAGGCTTCTCCCAACTGTGCCTTCTACCTGCACTTTTCTTTCCCCAGATAGGTTCTTTACTCAGTCCCTTTCATTCTTTAAGTTAAACCTGCTTCTCAATGAGGACTGTGTAGCCCTTGCCCACTCAAGCCTCACCCTTCCTTCACCAGACTCAATTGGAGGTTCTATTTTCCAATATATTATTTATCAACTCCTATGTATTAATTTGCTGTCTTATTTATTCATTTTGTGTTGTTGTGTTTGCCTTTTCTTGGTAGAATATAAATGCTCTGTGGGGAGTGGTCTTTGTTAATATGTTCGATTTCACCCAAGCACCTACAAGACTGTTTTGTCTGGATATCACTTAGTACGTATTTCTGATTGCCGTGCTGGGAGTGCAGAATTAAATCATGGATCTGAACATGTTTTGTGAAATATAATATGCTACAGTGATATTGTTATTATACAAATACATTATGTGACCAATACTATATTTATAACTAGATAATCACTTACCAATAAAGTTTAATATCAACTGCTTAATGAATAAAATTAATTTTGAGGTATAGAGAAAATTTAAATAAAAGGCTGAGTTTGCAGAGGTGGGGGCTTCCAGGGACACGATGACTTGTCATGTCCATGTGTGGTCCCACCAAGCCTCTTAGGGCTTTGATTCCCTGAGACAACACAATGACACTTGAATCATGCATTGCCTCATACGTGCAACATACACACCTCTCTTATACTTGCTAGAAACATGAGGGAACGTTACATAAAATTATATAGACTAAAGCCTTTTTAAAAACATTGGACTCAGGCTTTAAAAGTTTCTTTTCCTCTGATTTGCACAGTCCAGCCACCTCTTCGTCCTACACAGAGTCTTCGGTCTGTTCTCTTCTCCATCACTTCCCTCTGTTATTATACACTGCACATTTTTTCTAGGCCACATTATTATGAAGCATGACTAAATTCATAAAGAATGATGAAAAAGTCACCCCTGCTTTAGAGTCTAGTTTCTATGTCTACAGCAGAAGACTGGATGACTTATTTAAATAACTCAGTCAATCATTTCAGCTTGCAGTCAGGCAACTGGTTTGTCAAGTGAAGTAACTAAATAAGCTACTTATTCTAGCATGTTGGGAGGGTCCTGAATGAAGGGAACTAGAAGTAGGGTGATACGTGGAGCTGGTAGGGAGCAGGAAGTGAAATACCTTTATTAGGTGGCAGATGGAACTATGTAAATTTAAAGTGGTGATTTCAACTGTGTGTCCCAAAAGGAAGAGAAATTAGGGGCACTGGGATTTATTAAGCCCATCTGCTCTCCAAGCACCAACGCTCCATGCGTGTTTCTGGGGAGCTGCTCTCCCAGTCTACAAGGAAGTGGGGGGCTGGAGGTGGCCTGTGTAGGCACAGAAATACACATTCTATAAATCTACACACTCTACCCATCCACATACATGTAGTGTTCTCTTTATTCCCTGATTCTGTGACAACATGTACTCAAAAGTACCCAAATAATTATTTTAACCAATTCCTCAGTCACCTGACTCAAGCAAGTCTGATTATTCTCTCATATTGCCTGGCTAAATGCAAGGACTTAATTTCTATTTATTTATTTACTTTGTTATAATTATTTAAATGTTCAACCTTGTGTTATCATAGTTGCCTCTACAACAGCATTAAAACACACATATATACACTATATAATACATCAGGGGTTCATGATACTTGCCTAATTTCCCCCTAGTTAGTTTTCAAAACTAAAGAATAAAATGACATGCTGACGTTTGCCTTTCAAATCTCAAAATTAAACTAAGTAAATAAATGAAACAAAATACAGGGTCTGGGACAAATAACACCCCTTTTTAATGAGCTGATAATCTATACCAAATCTTTTATTATGATAAGCATGTATGGTTATGATTTTGTAATAAAATTATAACTCAAGTCTCTGTGTTACTTCTGCCAGACCCTGTAGTTCACCCTGTTTCCTCCTTAAAAGAATAATAAACTTATTAATCAATGCACCTATAAATTTTTCCACTATTTAGGACAATGGGTTATTTTTCTTTCATACATAAAATGCTTTGTAAACAAAATGTCAAAATATTTTTTCTGCTTTCAGTAGACCTAAAGAGGAAATAAAAAGCAAGGAGGATGGGACTGATTATGCCTCAGTTATTTTTTAAACACCTAATAATTCTTGGAAACAGGGGAGAGGAGCAAATGGCCCAGCAGCATTGTTTACAGAAAACAATGCCGTGAGTCCCCACCTTTGCTTACGTGAAGTGGTAAGTCCTTCCTGTGTCAAGGGACAAATTCTCATGGTCCTTGTTCTCTGTCGGGACCCTATGAGGTTTGGAGAGCTTGATGTGACTGACGCCCACATCATACCTCAGTGTATGTGCTAATGACCCCGGTGACTTTAGAAGTTTTCGTGGGTGTGGGGCTGTGGATGAACCCAGACCACCATCAGAGTCCCTCTGCAGTCTTTGCTCAGGAGAGCGGCATCACTGGGAGTCAGTGCCACACAACCCAACGAACAATTATCGTGGCCCTTCACTTATAAAGGAATTTTCTCTGCATGTGCGATTACACCTGGCTGGCTGGAGCACCGGTGTGAACCCAGGAGGGGAGAAGACGTGGCATGCATGGAGGTCCTCCAGCAAGATGTGTGCCTCCTGACTTCTGACTTTTAACAGTACCTGGTAGCACACAAGTAAAAATGGTAAGTGGATTTCTGGATTTAGAAGCTCAATTCATAAGTTTGTACTTCTCTATTGGTGTGTTAAATTAAAAAGCTATATGGAATACTTCAAAGGAATAGAAAAATGGAAAATGCTCTTGGAAAGATTATGGATTATGACAGGTACACTGAAACACAAATCTATACACAAAACACATCACAACTCATGCTATTTAATGAAAATGAAAGAATAAATGTACCAGTGCAAAATGATTTTTAAAGGATGAGATATAAAAGTGCTGAAGAGACAAAGTATGAAGAAACACAAAAGTTATTTTTTTAATATCGGGACTGGAGTTTGTTAAGAAAGACTGAGGTTTGTCAGTTGGACATGAGAAATGAGATCTGAGATGTGAGTTTCATTTTGAAAAAAAAAAAAAAGCAGCTAAAAGGGGCTTATCAGCTTCATGAGGGCTAATGGGTCAGTGTCACTCTTGGCTGGGAAGATGTACCCCTGCTCCCGCTCTGAAAACATGGGTTCCATTTCCTGCTACTTGTCATTGTAGCCACATTTTTGGTGAGTTTTAAACTCTTTAATCTTCACGATTAAAAATGCTTTAGAAAAAAGTAAAATCTTTAATCATAGGACTGCTTGTCCTCGAGTACTTTTCTTTGACCTTGTGGTTTGAGTGTGGACATTTCTAGATAGAACTGTATATTTGGGGGCAACAGTAGTCACACTATTTGCCCAGCACCTACAGGGAGAACACATTTTACATGTGGGGTGTGTCAGCCCACGCACTCCCAAGTCCACAAACATTTGCAAAGCAACCTTCCCTCCATGCCGGTGAGCTGCCCTGCTGTCTGCAGCCCCACACAAAGTCCTGAGCAAGCACAAGTCCTCAGTCACTAGCCTCACTGCCTTGCCCTTCCACGAGCCGCCCCTCGCAGGCAGATGAGCTCAGGGCTCTCCAGCTTAGGGCTAGATAAAGGCTTTCAAGTTTCTCTAGATTTAACCCTTGAACAGTAAATGCTTCCCCATGGTAGGGAGGACTCGAACTGCCACGTTAGGCAATTAATTGTTCATTCTTGGAGCTTCTATGCTGTGTCCATGTATAAAAGATGGGTGTTGCCCCACTACTACTCTCACCAGGACAGGGTGGCAAACTCACAGGGTGTACAGTCAAATTCGCTACGTGCAAGTGAGCACAGGTGTATAATCAGGTTCAATGTGAAGGTGCTCACAGTGCTCGTAGAAGGTACCTGTAAAGTGTAAGCTGTGGGGGCAAGGGGGTGAAAGTGGCTGAGGAGATCCCTACACACAGGAAAGAAGGCTGACCACATGTTTTCCAAAGCTAGAATGTAAAGGGAGACCATATCTGCCCCTTCCCAGAGCCGTTCAGGAAGTAGAGGCCTGCTGTCCTTCCTGTGTCTGCCCTGCCGGGCTGCCGGGTAGCAGATCCCCCCTCTCAGAGCCCCAGGCCAACACCAGCCTGCCTGCTTCCAAGAGGAGAGGGGAGATGGCTGTTGGTTCAGAGCCAGCCAGATGCAAGGCATTAGGACGAACATCCTCTTTCAGTTGCCTCAGATATCCCTGAAGAGTTCCTCTGACTCCACATCCAGGTGAAGAAAACACTCAGAAGGAGATGGGCACTGGAGTGCTGCTTTGACAGTCAGGCTCACTCCTGTCACTGTGCTCCACTCATTTTCAGCACCTTGGTTCTCTTGTTTCACAGAATCCACAATTTTTGGATCACAAATTGTGCAGCAATTTGTTTTAAAACACTGGTTTTATTGTGGTGACAGAATTTGTTTCAGTCTTTTTTCCTTTCTAATTTTCTGCATCTCAGTCTATTTTATTTCAAACAATTTATTGAGGTGAGGTAATGACACTTGTAAAGGAGCAGTCATAAAATTACAATGATATATTAACAGGTTTAGAAACAATAAAATAACTCATAGGAAAATTTCCTATGTTTTATTATACTATCAATATGCATGTATGCATATTATTTTTAATTTTGTAATAATTCATGATCATAGAATACGATGTAATAAAGAAAGATAATGTAAAAATGAGTCTCCTTTAATGTCCATCTCAAACTCTAGAAGTTAGTCACTTTAACAATTCAGTGCATAGGTTTAGATACTGTGTCCATTTTAATGTAAATATACATAGCTTGTGACCAGAAAGTAGGACCACACTATGTATAACCTCACTGTGCATTAGATTTCACTTTCTGCTTGTGTGAAATTAATATGATTTTTGGAAAAGACATACAGGTGAAATCACATACATATGCTTATTTCCATATAGGACCTGTTTGTTTCTAGCTCATTAAGTTGTCATTTGGGGGCAACTAATTTATTAAATTATTTCTACAACTTTAAACATATACATTGTTTTTGAGTATTATCTATTTTAACCAATGATCTTCTTCTAAGATTCCTCTAAACATTCTAATCCAATTTCAATTCCTATCAAGACTTCAAAAGAATGGGCTTATTATTTCCCTGCACTTTTCTCAGCTCATACTACATTTCAAAATATTTACCTGCCTAAAAAGCACATATATTTACACCTTTATCTTAATTTTATAGCTTTAATTATAAGTAATTCTAAGTAAGAGGAATTCTAATGTGTTAAGTTCATGTTTTATATTATTTTTCTTGTGACCTACTATTTAAAGTCACCTATTTTTATTTTGTTCCATGTTTTCTTGCCAGTTTCTTTAAAAAATTATTGAACAAGCTAGTCTTTCAATTGTCATGTTGAATTTCTCTAGTATTTTAATTATTCTTTATACTTCGTTAGTAATGTTTCATATATCATAGATTTGTTAAAATATGAAAACTTATTTGTATTTTGCTTTATAGGTTTTGAGAATTGCACTTTGCCTAGTGAGATCTATCTAAATCCAAGATGATCAGGAAAAAAATAAAGAGAAAAACTTTGATGCTTTCTTACGATAGTTATTTATTTAATGTTTAAATATTTGATCTGTAATATTTTTCGGTGAAAGGTGTGAATGAGTGATCCACACTCCCCCACCCCAAATGCCTCACCAATTATCGTGGTTTAATTATTTTATTTTCAAAGTATGTTTGGGTATATGTTAAGGATAGTTTCTCATTAGACTGCTTTTGTCTTCAGAATTCTCTGCCTAGTCACCTGGGCTTAGTTTCCCAGTCCCTGTGTGTATGACACATAGTTTCATGTTAACAAACATACAACTTTCATATTTACCTATTTTCTTTTACATTAAAATAATAAGACATAGCTATAAAAGCAATAAGGTAGTTTAATTATTACCAGTTGAAACAAAAGGTTAAAGAGCTTTTCAAATCTCCTAGTGGTATCTTGCTTGCTGAGGGATTACAACAAGGCAGCAGGGAGACTGGGGCATAGCCTGAGGATGTTAGATCAGTTCTTCTGTCTGTCTGTCTGTCTGTCTGTAAAACTTGTGCTATGTGTCCATATGTCTGCTTTGTTTGAATCTGAAGGACTCTTGGGAATGCAATTTGATAGCAGAAACACATGTTTCTGCACATGTGTGCAAATTATTCCATTAAAGTTGTATTGTCTGTTTCAGAATTTTGTGATTTTCTTTTCCTCAAGCAGTATATAGTACTTTGGAAGAAAAAAAATTACTCTATTTTTTTTAAAAACCAGCCCCAGAGAGAGAGAGAGAGAGAGAGAGACTTCATGTATATGCTGCTTTAGTAATACTCACTTATCTCATATATTATTTATTTACTCAGGTACTTTACAATTACCTCAAGAATAATGATCAAATGAATGAGATGTGTCTTTGGGTTAAGGAATAAATAAAGTATCCTGCATATAGTGGATATTTCCTAAATACCTATTAATTGATTATTCTGAGATTGCATTTTTGGCCTTTGAGGTTTTCGCAGGAGCTCAGGAATTCATGTCTCAGGAAAAATCAGTGCTAGGCCACAGCAGGATTTATGTCCCTGCCATTGGAATTAGAGCCCTTGAAGGATGAGGACACTCTGAACCCTATGTCCTCAGTTCAAAATCGGCCCTGCCTTTTCTACAATATGATGGTTTGCTTAACACACATCTACCTCAATTTACTTTTCTGTAAGTCGGGATAATAAGATTGTCAATTCTATGTCACTATTGTTGGGGTTAAATGAATAAATAAATGTAAAAATGATAGAAGAACATCTGCCTCATATTAAGTGCTGCCTTTTGGCTGTTACCATTATTAGTATCAATATCCCTCTTTAGGTGCCGTCGAGATGGAGGGAGCCAATGAGAGTGCCCAGGGAAATTTCATCCTTTTGGGGTTTTCTGACCGCCCCCATCTGGAGAGGATCCTCTTTGTGGTCATCCTGATTGCATATCTCCTGACCCTTGTGGGCAACACCACCATCATCCTGGTGTCCCGGCTGGATCCCCATCTCCAGGCCCCCATGTACTTCTTCCTCACACACCTGTCCTTTCTGGACCTCAGTTTCACCACCAGCTCCATCCCCCAGCTGCTCTATAACCTGCATGGACGTAACAAGACCATCAGCTACACAGGCTGTGCCATCCAGTTGTTCCTGTTCCTGGCCCTGGGTGGCGTGGAGTGCCTGCTCCTGGCCGTCATGGCATACGACCGGTTTGTCGCGGTCTGCAAGCCCTTGCACTACATGGTGGTCATGAACCCTCGCCTCTGTGTCGGCTTGGTATCGGTGGCCTGGGGCTGCGGGGTGGCCAACTCCTTGGCCATGTCCCCCGTCACCCTGCACTTGCCCCGCTGTGGGCGCCGCAGTGTGGACCACTTCCTGTGCGAGATGCCAGCCCTGATCCGGATGGCCTGTGTCAACACAGCTGCCATCGAGGGCACTGTCTTTGTCCTGGCTGTGGGCATTGTGCTGTCACCCCTGGCATTTATCCTGGTCTCCTACGGCTACATTGTAAGGGCGGTCTTACAAATCCGGTCAGCCTCGGGGAGGCACAAGGCCTTCAACACCTGTGGCTCACACCTCACCGTGGTCTCCTTGTTCTACGGGAACATCATCTACATGTACATGCAGCCGGGGAACAGCTCTTCCCAGGATCAGGGCAAGTTCCTTACCCTCTTCTACAATATCGTCACCCCGTTCCTGAATCCGCTCATCTACACCCTCAGAAACAAGGAGGTCAAGGGGGCCCTGAAGCGGCTGCTGCTGGGTGACAGGGCGGTAAGACAGGGGTAAGGGCAGGTGGGAGCGCTGGGCATCGCCAGCCTGGCTGCATCTCTGCCAGGAGCCGTGGGTGACAACAGGGACTGCTCAGTCAGATCTGCTCTTGACCTGGGCTCTCCAATATCTGTCTTTTCCTGGATTCTGTAAGACTGTTTCAGTCCCAGGGTTCTGTGTTTCAGTGAGTGAACTGCACAATACACATCATCCAAAAGCCTCTCTGGATGAGCTGGAAAGCAGGTCCAAAGGACACTATGAGGGTAGTGGGTACAAAGATGTGTCCCCACGGCTTCTGCCAGAGTGCCAAGTACGAAAGAAACTACCTCCCTCAATCAGTTGCTTGTGCTGTTTTATTGTTTTTTAATTCTATAACGACTTTCTGCATATTTTGGTCAGAACGATCACAATTTGATTACTTTTCATAACTGACAGTCATCAAACATGGGAATGTTTGTATTTCCCACATTCTCACCCAGAGTCTTCACAGGACTATATGCTTCTTTCTTGCTTGCTTGCTTGCTTTTTTTTTTTTTTTCTTTGCTTTTTGGTATGTGGGTAGCTCCCTGACTGGGAATTGAACCCAGGCCGCAGCCCTGACAGCGCCAGCGCCGAAGCCTTAAGCCACTACACCATCAGGGAACTCCCTATATGCTTCTTTTCTCCCTTTGGGGCCCAATCTTTGACATTTCCCCCAATGTCTGCTGTAAGATTCTGCATAACCCGAGAAGTTAACCCATAACAATGATACATCAGTCATTTAAATCTTAGGGCATTGTTATTCTTCAGGTATGTTTTTATTTTATTAGTAAAAATGACCTAATGTTAATTAATTCATCTTATGTTCTCTGCACCTGTTGGAGGCCAACATGATTTTCATTGTCTCTTTTTTTACCCACGTCATGCTATAAACTCTCAGGTTAAATCCTTTGCTGAAGTAGAACTGAACCCAAGTGATATCTAACTCCCCATTCCTGTTGTTTCTATTGCTATTTGAAATTTCAGAGAGCAAACATCCTTAAAACTTACGTCAAAGACCGTTTAGGACTAAAGAACCTGATTTGCTCCCATTCCTTGCAAAATACAGACCAGAATAGGGAGGAAAAAGTTTTCCTGGATGCTTTTAGGACCCCCGTCTGGCTCTGAAAATTAAACTGAGAAAAAATAATGGGAGACAAGCCTACACATGTATTTAGTAGAAGTTTTAGGTGACACAGGAGCCTTATTGAGGAACTGAACACCCAAAGAAGTGGGTTTCATGCCAGATCTGAGTGGACAGTGGTGGAGAAATACAATGGCAAAAAGGGGGTCTGAGCTAAACGTAACAACTGGGGGAGCTTTGCAAGGCCTGTGTACTCAGATTCCTCTCAGTGTCCCTGCCTTGGAAATAAGGGTATTCCTTCCCCCCAGAAACAGAGAGGGCATCTCTCACGTGAGGGTCTATGCCCTGCTTCAGAAGAAGGTGTGGCTGCCGTTGCTCCACAAATACCTTTGCCTTGAAATATTCAATCTGCCAAAGTGCCATTGTTTGAGGTGGCATGTCCTAAACCCCAGTGAGGGTTTCTCCCCCTTAATATGCAGGTCCATTACCTGGGAGCCTGTTAAAATGCAGGCTCCTACCCCATTGGTCTTCAGAGGACATGCCACGTGCTTCTGCACGTGTCCCTGGGTCATCCTCCCAGGCTGCAGGCCCTCAGACCACACTTTAAAGGAGGCAGGAAATAGAGCCACCACTGTCTGAAGCATCTGGCGGACATACACATCTGGAGAAAGCTGAGGCAGGATTCACAGACTAAGGGGGTGGGAAGAGCCTGGCTGAGGGGTGCCATCGCTTCTGTCCTCGATCCCCTCAGCTTCCCATCCCCTCCTCCATGACAGACCTGTATTCCTCCCGGTCCCTGTGTCACCTCCTCACTCCCTTACCTTACTTCATCTCAAGGGGCACCAGCTCCACTGGCCTTATTTAACTGCAGACAAACCAGGGCTCAAGCGGAGGGTGAGGGGAGTCCTGTTCTACCGTGTGAAAGAGGCACCGATCTGGATAGGCTGGTGGCGGATGAGAAAATGAGGTCCCTGGTGTGGCAGTTAGGGTTTCCTTGCTCCGGTTATAAAACTGCTCCGTGTCTGTGGCCTTGGGACCTGGCCAACTGCGGGGAGATCCTTCCTCTTCCTGAGTGTTCTGAGTGCACCTGAGTGGCAGCCCTGGGGCTCTGAGGCTACCAGTGTTTCCTGTTTCTGGAAAAAATGCTATAGAGAGAAAAAAATGACAAGAAGAAAATTCTGAGATGCTCTAAATTAAATTACAGTGGGCCAGAGAGTGAGAGAAAGAGACAATAGTGTTAACCAGCCAATAGCTGTGGGCTAGCTAGACTGCTCACTTCCCTGAGGTTTGCTGGAGCTTTGAACCAGCTTCTGCGGTGACCACCAGATGCCACCATTCTGCACATGCATGAACTCGTAGGACTGCCACCTGTAACCAATCAAAAGTAGTAAATGTCTCCTCTTCACAGACCATGCTCCTATTACAGAACTGCCCTGCTTCAATGTATCCCACCCTCTGGTCTGTAACCCATGTAAATCCTTTCAAAACAACTTACGTCTTTCTCCCCAAGAAGATAATATGTCAAAACACTTGTCAACTCCAGGACAGCAGACACACTGACTTCCCCATCTAGTGTTGCTGCTGGTTTAAATGCCATGACCCAGGACCTGGTTCTTCTCTGGCTATCGCATGGCTCAACAAAGCCTTTCTTTTAGAAAGGTTTTCAGCCGTGGAAGTAAAAATTTTGTTGAAAGCCTTTCTAGGCAGAGGGAGCAGGAGCAGGAGCAGGGAGGTCACACAGGGGATGGCAGGAATTTCTCCTGCAGACACCTCACTGGTGCTGGTCAGGCGATTCCTCACTGGCTGGTTTAAGATGCCACTTCTAGGAGAACAGAAACTGTAACTAAGTCTTGGTTTGGTGACATGGTGCTAAGCATTAGCCAACTCCATTTTGGGCTTCTTATCTTTAACCTCTGAACACCTTATGCTCCAAGGTCAACAATAAAATAGTTGCTGTGGAATTGTGTTAAGAGACTCACCTCACTGGGTCTAAGACAGAGAAAAGATGACTTTACTGAGCCTGTGCTCCCCGAAAACAGCTACAGGTAAGACATCCCCCCCAAAAAACACGTGCTTTTGTGTCCTGGGAAAGGGCTGCCAAGAATGGTTCCTCTCCAAATGACTCAGAGAAGTGTCACTCTCCTCTTCCTCAGACATAGGACTCCTTGGCTTATCTACTCAGTTAACTCCCAGGTTCCTTTCTTTTCTCATGCTGAAATAAATTTCCTCATGGGATGCCATGGCAGCAAACTGGACTGTCATGTTCCCATAAATAGCCCTTTTGACCAGTGTTCACTCATGCCAGCCCAGGGAAAGGTCCTGGGACTGAAGACAGCTCCATAAGCCAAGCTTGTCCAACCCGTGGCCCATGGTACACATGTGGCCCAGGACGGCTTTGAATGTGGCCCAACACAATTTGTAAACTTTCTTAAAACATTACAAAGATTATACATGGATTTTTTTAAGCTCATCAGCTATCGTTAGTGTGAGTGTATTTTATGTATGGCTCAAGACAATTCTTATTCCAATGTGGCCCAGGGAAGCCAAAAGGTCAGACATCCCTGCACATAAGCAGAGGGCAAGGCGAGACCAAAGAAAGAGCCTGGCTACTCCGGTCTGGTAATGAATCACATTTATTACGAGCCATATCTTGGGCATCTGCAAGACAAAATAGGGCCTAACGGTACTAGCAGACCCCCAAAAATCACATGGGGAAAGGGGGAGAAGATCACAGGTACAAGCCCCTGAATGCTACCAGGTATGGGAATTACATGCTCCATCAGGTGAGGACAACAGCTCCAGGAACCAGCACAGGGCATGAGGCAGGAAAAGAGTGCTGATTGATGTCAGAATGAACATCAGTTTTGATCAGAAAGTCGCCAAGGGAGGTTTGTGACAAGAAACCTCTGTTTTGGCCTGTCCAACTCACAGGACAGACGGTGCTCACGTCATGGAACAATCTGGCTTCCACAGTTAGCAATGCAGCATGTCCACTCTGCCAAGCCAGCTGACCGGGTATACTTAGTTCTTGTTCCTTGTTCTTTTAAAATAAGTTCGGATATGCAAGCCCAGTTGATCTGCTGTTTCCACATTGCTGCTTCTATTGCTCTTAAACTCATTCTTGCCCAAACATCTCTGGGGAAGTTTGCTCCACTGTCCGGAGGCACTGCATCTCCTTAGGGACACAAAGAACACACAATGTGTTACCGATTATGTTTTCTTTTTGTCATTTGAAATGCATTAAGACATGTTTTCGCTGTTGCAATAGCCAGGAAAAAGTAATCTTCTCAATTGTCCAGCACATTTTGTTTCAGTCATTTTTTTCCACATCATGTTAAAAAATTAAGATTACAAATAAGTGTCAAAATCTGAGGTAGAACAGAATGGAATACAGTTGTCTTTTACTTGGTGAATGAACTCAAAAAAGAATCTGGAGGCTTTGGCTACAAATAAATGATATTTATTCAAGGGTTCCAAGTGTGCACACCAGGAACACAGCTAGACAAAAACCCAGAAGTGATCTGGAGAAGAAAGAACAGTTCTCATAGTAAAAAAGTGAATTCTTGAGAATCGTCACTTCTGCATTCTAGTCCTAGATTTGTCCAGGTCAGATGTCAGTGTCAGATGACAAGTGCGAGGACTTCTGGTCACGTCTGGGGGATGGGGAATGGATGTCAGGTGGGTGTATACCCAAGTCCTTTGGGGGGTTATCAGGATAAGGGAGCCCCTCAGAGGATAATTAGAGAATTACCTGGAAGTCCACATGTATATCCAGGCATTGACTCAGAACTGAACAGTTCAAAAACGGTTAAGGTCCCAGGCTGGTTAGAATGAGAAAGGAGTCTTTCCTCATGCCTCAAACTTCATTACATTACTAATTTTAGCAGCTTGGTTACAGTGACTCCATTCTGTCCCCTCCTACAGCTGAGTGGTTTTCTGCCCTATTCATTACTTGGTGACCCCCACTCTTTCTTCCTGAGGTGCTCCCTTTTTCTCTCAATCTTCCGCATATCCTTCTTGTTCAAACAGCCACTACGTTGTATGCCTTGCTTCATCTCTCTTCTCATTTTTAAATTCCTCTGGAGACACTTCTGATTAGTCAACTCTTTTTACTTAATTTTTTTTTTTTTTTACTACAGCCATGGCTCCCTCCTCTACTCCTGTCACTTTTATCATGTATTCTATACATCAAGTTGACAATGCACTGTAGAATTGTATGCCTGAAACCTATGTAATCCTTGCTAACAGATGTCACCCCAATAAGTCTAACAATAAAAATGAATTTAAAAAAAAATAAAAAATAAAAATATAACTTTCAGTAAAATTATGACTTCTACAGTATAAACATGAACTCATGTTAAATAATCTGTTTAATCATAGAATCCGAGGCCATCAGACAAATGCTATGCTAGCTCACTGGGATAGTCAAGTCAGTATAAATTTACTGAGTACAGAGATGGTCAGCTGAATTGAAATGAAGCAAAACTGGTTTTCCACTGGGAAGAAGGAAGTCAATTAAATCTCTACTAGACATGGTATAATGTGCACTTCCTTTAGATGCCTACAACTTAACAAGCAGTGCAAAATAGCTCAAACCCAAGGAGAGGGAGCTATCAGAGAATCTGATAGCCAGAAGGGTACACCATACAGAGTGCATGTTTTCTATTCAAACAGAACCTTCTTCTACCTTAATAATAATAGTTAACTCTTTTGGGATCTTTGGTATTTGGCCACCTCCTAGGGTTTTACCTGTATTTACTCACTGAATCCTCAGGAAGAACAGTGAGGTGGGTGACATCATATCTACATTACAAATGAGAAAGTTAGGGCTCAGAGATTTTAATATCCAGTTCCTGAGAGAATGAGAATGAGGTGGTACAGCCACTCTGCTATATTACTTGTATGACACCTTGTGCAGTCTAATGGGGTTCAGGACATGCTCCTCCAGATCATGACACATTGGCATATCGAATATTTTAAGCTTGAAGGAGTTTAAGAGAATGGCAGAAGCAAGAAGCTCAATCTGACCTTCCCCACACCCTTTTTCCCTGAAACAGGTCATAAAACACCCAGGTAAGAGGTGCCCTTTCTGTACCTGGAGCAAAGGAGCATCCTTGTCTCCAAAGACAGTGAGGCACCCAAAGAAATCATGTCAAACAGGCCCTGCTGAGTTACTACACTCCCCTGCTCCTCAGCCTGTCATGTTCCTCTGTGTTTGTCCACTCTTCAACAAACCTAGCAAAAAGTGCTGAGATCTCACCGTTTCTTCAGGTCTTCATTTCCTTATGAAGGCTCCTGTGTCATGTAAAATGTATATTCAATAAATGTATATCTTTGCCAGTTTCATTTTCAGACCCAGCCAGTGACTCTAATAGGGCCTGGAAAAGCTTTTTCCTCTCCTACAAGGCCAGGTCTGGTAAGTCCTGCAGACCCCAGGATGTAAAAGATTATAGTATTGCTCCTTCGAAGAAGGTGTTAGTTTTTGTTTTGTTTGATATTTTTTAACCTAACAATATTCCCTCCTTTGTTAAAAACAAAATTCAACCACATAAATTTTTTTTGTGTGGAAGTTCCCTGGTCAACTACATAAAATTTAAAGATCTTATTGGCCTTATTCAAGGATTCAAGAATCAGGCAACCTCCAGTCTAGCAGAAGAAAAGTGCTCTGACGGGCTGTATGAGGCAAGAGATTTTATATTCAGAGGGAGCAGAAACGAAGAGGTTGCACTATGTGAAAAGTGGATTGGTTATTGCAAGGTTTGTTTCATTACAGGGTATGACAGGTCTTTGAGTCAGATTACCTAACTAATCCTGATCATAGAATTTCGTTTGGTTTAAGATTCCATTTCTGGGAGAGCCCAGATGTAATTAAGTTTCAACTTGGTGACATGAGGCTTAGCACTGGGGCCTGTTGTCCTGTTTTTAGTACCTCCCACCATTAATACTCCCCACTGAATCCTCCACATATTCCTCAATATATGGAAAATTGTGGAAATTAATAAATTCCTGACATTCCCAGTTGTTTGTACATTCTGTAGTTGCTGAATTCTCCAGTGTGGATTTCTCATCCTACTTTAATATCATTGCTGCCCCTAAAAAGCCATTTTGAACACTTTTTTTTGGATCCCTCCCCCTCCCATGCAATTTTAATACCATGGATATAACATACTATCTGTTTATGTACTATAGCCCATTGAAGACTGCAAACTATTGCAATAACTGAGATTTTTCTAACCTCCTGAAACCACCTTTTTTGCCCCCTTGAAGGTGATATCACCAGTGACATCATCGCATCTGGCAGAAAATATGCAACTGCCAGATGAACAAAGTTTTCATCGTCTGTAGAAAATTTAGAGTACAGACCCTTTAAGTTCCCTAAGAGACCAAATCTTTTTATTGTGGAAGATTCCCAAGAGAAAAAACCATTATAGAAGGCACTCTGTTGCTCACAGTCTACAAAATTAAAAAGGCATATCTGGAGATTCAAATGTCACCCCTAATCTTTATCTCACTTTTGTGCACGTGCATGAGTGTGGGCTTCTCCCACTGAAGGTTTTCACTGAATCTAATGTTATATTGGATGGCAGTTTATCTCACATGGAATAATTTACATAGAATTATTTAAATTTTCTCTACCTAAAATGTTTGTGAGGATATATTTATTTAATTCATGACCTATGGTTTTCCATATACTCCACACATAGGTTAAAAAAAAAAAATACATATATATATATATATATATATATATATATATATATAAAGCATGAAGTAAGAAGTTGTGTCAAGGCATGTTTTAAACTATATCATCCTGCCTCTTGAAGAGTCCTACTCAATTGATTCTCACCTATCAGACCAATCAGCAATGTTTACTTCCATGGTCAGTATTGCCAAGGCAACCACAACTGCCTCATCCATAGTGATTCACTCATCAGTGAAATATGGTAAACACCTACTATGTGCCAGCCACTTTTTTACACACTACAGTTACAGCAACAAAGATAACTAACTGTTAAAGTCCTTTCAATTCCGGAAAATTGAACACACACTGATATGCAATCTAAAGAAGCAAGCTTATTACAGATGTAAAAACTAGTGGATGAAGGAAGTGCAGGTGATGTATTTGAGGCCAGGTGTCTATAGGCAGGTTGCGAACTCTAAATTGTGATTTGAACATGTCAAGTTAGAGTGCCCTTTGGAGATTTTCTTTTTTACAAAACAGTCTGAAATTCACATAAAATCCATAACAAATGTTTATTTAGGAATTACTTTTAAAAAGTGGTTAAAACCATCAGGATGATAGAATTATTTCAGTGAATGAAGCCAAGAAAGTAAATACTGATGTGGTCAGCTGACACCAATGACTTAATGAGAGGCAATAAAAAGGGAGGGGAAGAGGTGACAGAAGGAGGAAAAGAGACAGCCCATATAAACCGAGGACAGTTTCCAAAAGGAAGGAGTAGTCATGTCAGAGGGTCAGTAAAGGGAGTTGCAAATTGCCCAGTGGATCAGAAGTGACAATCCCAAGGACATTAAAAACCTCTGTCAAAGCACACTGAGGACAGTGTTAGGAGAAGGAGCCAGATTCCTCACTGCTGAAGAGTGAAAAAGAGATGAGGAGGAGATCCAAGATGGCAGAAGATAAACAGTGTGCCTGCCTCCTTCCGTGAACACATTAAAATTACAACTAAATTATAGAACAATCAACCTGGAGAACCATCTGAAGTAGAGCAGAACAGAAGTTTTACAACTAAGAATATAAAGAAGAAACCATGGTGAGACTGGGAGGAGAGACAAAACCATGGAACAGGCTAGTCCCACACCTACATGTGGGTGTTGAGAATAAGGAGGGATAGTTCAGCTTCGGAGGTTTTCCCTGGAGGAGTGAGAACCTCCAGGCTCACACCAGGCTCCCCAGACCAGAGAACTGGTGTCAGGAAAAGGAGCCCCCACAGCATGTAAAAAACAGTGAGGATTCCAACTGTCTGGGTGGGACAGAAGGCTGTGGCAAACCCAGATATCCTCTTGAAAGAGAAGGCCCAGCCATAAAGTTATCTGATTCAGCTGATGATTCTGCTGACTCATTTCATCTGTAACAACCCGCCAATGCATTAGGACCACCAATCAAAAGGCAACACGGTTGCTCCTTTAAGCCTGTGAGTCCTATAAAAGGACAGGACCAGCGTGGGTCGGGGAGCTCGGCTATTTAAGACTTTTGTCTGTTATGGCTCCGCCGGCTGAATAAAGGATCCCTCCTTCTTCGACCTTTGGTGTTCGGGTGATTCTTTCTGCCGGGCCTAGTTTCCTGTAACATATTTTGGTTCCCTGACCGGAAAGTGCGCCCACCTGCAGAGAGAGAGAGAGCAAAGTTGGAATTGCCTGGTGTTCTCCACCAACCCTCCGGAGCACCCACAGTGGGGGTGGGGGGGGAGGGGGCAATCAGCCTGGGTGACGTGCACCACTGAGCGCACCAGGGATGGCTAGCTTTACCTCCCTGTGTGGATGCCTGGACAGGACGTAGGGAGGACCCCCTGGGCGGGTTCCCGAGGAGTCGCACGCTGGGAGGAACAGACTTCAGGAAGGGCCAGGAGACGTCTAAGGCACGGTAGGAATAGGTATGGGAAATGTGCCGGGGCCTGATCCATTTGAGCAGAAGGGAGGGCTGATCCCCCTCCAGCACCACCTCCACTCAAGGTGGTTCGAGTGGGAAACTGAGGCAGCCCCAGGACAGGAATTTGGGGATTGGCGATGGATTTGAGTGCTTGGAGAGTGAACAAGATGGAGAAGAGGGTTCTGACTCCTTCTCACAGGGCCGATGCGAGAGTAGAGTTCCGATCCGCAGTTCTGTGGTGACCTCATAGGGTTTATGGTGGTATCGGACTGAATCCGATCCGAGTTGGGGGTTTATACCGACCTGCTTATTGCTAAGAGGCACCTACATCCCTGCAAGGGGAGCGGCCAGAGACAAAGGAAGGGTATGTGCATCCCCTCCCAATTTACCCTTCCCTCCCCCCAAACCTCTCTGTGGCGTGACTGTTGTTCTTCCCAGGGAGGGTCATGGGAGGTGTGCAAGGGAAACCTTCCCCCCGGGAACCATGCTGAGAAATTTTTGAGAAAGGATTTTTTGCAGATTATGGGGTCGTTAGGACCCCAGGAAAATTGAAAAACCTTGTGTGAATTAGAATGGCCTACGTTTGGGAAGGGATGGCCTTCAGAAGGGAGCCTGGACCGAGAATTGTGGGAGCTGACTGCGGGTTAGAAAAAGTATGCATTTCCCCCCACCCCCACCAAAGGCTGTGAGGAAGAGTGAAGAGCATGGGTGAAGACAGTGAAATGTATTAATGAAAAACACAAGATGGTTTTGTCTTTTTAGGCAAACAGGAGGTAACTTTAACTTTTAAGTAGTAAGGAGTTCGTTTTAATTTGGTGAGGAGTTGGTTTTAATGTTTGGAAAGGTGAGAGCAAAGTCATCTGGGTTGTGAATGCTGGAGGTGGAGGTGTTTTGTTTTTGTTTCTGGTCAACAGTAATTGGCACATGTAAGTGCTGAGCAGAGTGAGAACATTGCAGAGAGGGTCCATGGTAATGTCTCTAATAGGGGTGACAAGTCACTAGTGGGTGTGGGGAGAGATGATAGAGATTGGTGACAGATGTTTTCAATCACAGTAATAATTTCTAACTGGAAGGAAGTAATATGGGTTAAGGGTAAAGAAGGGGCCAAAGAAGGGTGCAGGTATGCAGAAAGTGGGGGTTTGAGGAGGCAGGCTGTGATGTGATTCAAAGAGTAGGCCTGTAGGATTTTATTAAAGCTCCTCTCCTGAGTCAGAAATCCCGAGCCTGCTTACTATTATCCTGCCATCAGCGTCTGTGTAAGGGGACTTACCGTAGAAGAGATGGCTTTAGAAATGGTATTTAATTAAATCTTATATTATACCCATGATAACACTTATTCCAAATAATGCATTATCTCAGATGGTTTTGGCAACAGTTAGTGTATGATGCTGGGTATGCAACATGAACTGAACTTATGGATAAATATCAGATGAGAAGAAAAATACCAGGTACACCTTTTCACCCTTTTATTCCTGGTTTGATGCTTTTGCATATATGCTGTTGTTAAGTATGCTGGGGTTTGTTTTTCTGTTTTCCCATCCTATTGATATCCAGTTGTGATACCTTTTTGCTATAAATAGTCATTCTCTTACTTTATTCCAAGTAGGTTTATTGTATATTTAATTCAATTCCCTTGATATTAGACAGTGTTCAGTAATATTGGAAATGACTTACTTAATAGCTTTTTCCACTATGAAATTCATTCAAAAACTATTCAGATGTCAGCAATATGTAGGGCACTGTATTGAATACAGTAGGAGTTACAAAGATGATTTAGATACAGATATTTCTCCTGAAGATCTTTTGATTCTAGAAAGGGGATGAATAGACAATGGTAGAATGCTGTGTGATTTTTAGAGGAAGAACATATCGTTATCACCTGGGAGTATTACTGATGGGGTTACATTGTGGTTAATTTCGTGTCATCTTGACGGCACCACAGTGCCCAGATATTCTGGATGTTTCTGTAGAGATATTTTTGGATCACCTTAATGTTTAAATCTGTGGACTTTCGAGTAAAGCAGATTGCCCTCCATGATGTGACCAGGCCTCACCCAATCACTTAAAGCCCTTACTCTTGGACACCACTTCCTCAGGAAACCAAGAATGCACCAACCCTCTTTGGAGAGACCCTTGCCTGAGATCTTCATCAGTTCTTAGCACAGGCCATCAGATGTGTCCTTCAGTATGTGGATGACCCATTTCTAGGCCACGAGACTCTCAAGGGGTGTGTGAAAGGGACAGATACACTCCTACAACATTTGGAGGCTTGTGGGTATAAAGTCTCCAGGAAGAAGGCCCAGATCTGCCAGAAGCAGGTGAAGTACCTGGGGTCCATCCTCCAGCAAAGGGAGAGAAAGCTGAGGGTAGAAAGAAAACAAGTTATTCAGCACATCCCAGCCCCAAAGACGAGAAGGCAGATCAGAGAGCTGCTAGGAGCAGAGGGATTTTGCTGCATGTGGATCCCAAGCTTCGCAGTTCTGGTCAAACTGCTCTACGAGGCCACAAGTGGGGGAGAGAGGGAGCCGACAGAGTGGGGATCCAACCAGTGAGAGGCATTCACAGAGCTAGAAGAACTGCAAACCACCCTGGCACTAGGTTTCCCTGATCTATTCAAGCCGTTTGCACTGTGTGTGTCAGGGAGGAACAGAACAGCAGTGGGGATGATGGCCCAGAGTTTGGGGTTGTGGGTCAGGCTGGTTGCCTGCCTTTCCATACAACTCTACAGAGTCTCAAAGGGATGGCCCCCGTGCCTAAGAACACTTGAAGCCACAGCCATGCTGGTCCAAGAGGCCAATGGGTTGACTCTGGGTCAGGATGTAGGGGTACAGGTGCCACATGCGATGGTTGCTCTGATGAACACCAAGGGGCATCACTGGCTGATGAATCCAAGGCCTGTTGTGTAAAAATCCAAGACTAACAATAGAGGTTGTGTCCTCCTTAGGCTCAGCCACCCTACTGGTGGGAGATGGGGAGCATGAGCATGACTGTGTGGAAGTCATCGAGGCAGTATATTCAAGCTGGCCTAACCTGCTTGACGAGCCACTAGAGGATCCAGACTTGGAGTTTTTTGTAGATGAAAGCAGTTTTGTTAACTCTGGGGAGAAAGGCAGGCAGGATATGCAGTAGTGACTCTGACCAAGGTAAGTGAAGCAAAGCCCCTGCCCCAGGGAACGTCTGCCCAGAAGGCTGAGCTAATAGCCCTGACTTGGGCCCTGGAGTTGAGTGAAGGAAAGAATGTAAATATCTTCACAGACTCATGATTTGCTTTTCTCATTCTCCATGTACACGGGGTCACCTACAAAGAAAGGGGACTTTTAACAGCAGGAGAGGAGGATTTATAATATCCCAGTGAGATTTTGCAGCTCCCAGATGCTATTTGGAGGCCTAAGTGAGTGGCAGTTGCCCAGTGCCCAGGCTATCAAAGGACAGGGACTACTGAAGCACAAGGAAGTGCAAAGGCAGACAATGAGGCAAAGAGGGCTTCCACCCTTCCATACCAGGCTGCCACTGTGGTCCCTCTAATCCCACGGGCTCCAGGTTGGACTCCTGTGTATTTAGAGGGAAAGAAGGAATGGATGAAACAGGAAGAAGCTAAAGAGGCCAGGGAAAGAGAAAGGAAGCTGCCAGATGGGAGAATTATAGTCCCCCATCTCCTGGGGTCAGCAGTTGTCCTTGCAGTGCACAGAGCCACCCACTTGGGGCAGGAAAAGACAAAAATTATTGGGATGGTACTTCTACATTTCCATTCTTTCAACTCTTGCTAAAAGAGTCAGCCAACCTTGTGTGACATTCAGTCAGCACAATGCAAGGCAGGGGCCGTCCCTGCCACCCGGGATCCAATCCTATGGGGGCGACCCCCTTCGAAGATGTACACGTGGATTTTACTGAGATGCCCCGGTATGGAGGAAACCAGTATCTTCTAGTTCTGATCTGTACGCACTCATGGTGGGTAGAAGGCTTCCCTACCAGAACTGAAAAGGCTTGAGAGGTAGTGAGAATGCTACTGAGAGAAATCATTCTCCATTTTTGGATTGCCACTTTGGATTGGATCAGACAATGGACCAGCTTTTGTGGCCGAGGTGGTGTAAGAGAATGCCAAAATTTTAAATGTCATGTGGAAGCACCAAAAGGCATATTGACCTCAGAGCTCGGGCAGGGTAGCGCGCATGACTAGAACCCTAAAGACAGGAGTTAGCAAGCTCTGCCAGGAGACAAAACTTAAGTGGATACAGGCCCTACCATTACTCTTGTTCAAGATTAGGTGTGCTCCTTCTAAGAGGTCAGGATATTCTCCCTATGAGATAATGTATAATAGGCCCCCTCCAATTTTCCACAATTTGCCAGGAACCCCTAGAGAATTGGGAGAGAGCGTTACATAGGCGATTAGAAGCTTTAGGGAGACTAGCAGAAAAGATCTCCACTTGGGGATAAAAAGGGTCCCTGTTAGGCTTTTTGCACCTGTTCATCTTTTCTTCCCAGGAGACCAGGTCTGGGTCAGGGATTGGAACTTGACCCCACCCCCACCCCCAAGCCAGAATGGAAAGGTCCTTACTCCACCATCCTGACCACGCCACCTGCAGCCAAAGTGGAAGGAATACCTGCTTGGATCCACCACAGCAGATCAAAGAAGACTATGCTGAGCCCTGCAAGGTGACACTGCGGAGATCGACATGCCCTGCTCTAACCACAAACTGGGAGGTGGCTGGTCAACGCACAGCTGAAACTTGAGGAAAATCATCGTGGAACTCATCCTGATTCAACTTTGGACTTGGGGAAAAAGAGGAGGAAGAATGCAATTTGTATATGGATGTTACTAAGGTGGGAGAAGAGGTAACAACCACATTGCTATTTTATAGTTTTTATGAATATGAAGGTCAAGGAAACTTGCACTTACACTCAAACTCTGGACTCAGTATGTGACCCAGGAAATAACCCTATATATGCTACAACCCCCAGAGCTTAGGAGGATGGTTTTCAGCCTTTGGAGGATTTAAAACCTTAGTGGGAGGAGTGCTAGCTATTGTTAGGTTATGTTTCATTGTTCTTTGTCTCCTCCCACTAGCAGTCAGAGCTATTAACCAAAAGACAGCCTCACATATGCTCTGTGTGGGGCACTGTCAGCCCCTGCAGCAGCATGTAGGTGATGAGACCCCAGAGTAAAAATTACATGGGGTCTCAAAGTGGGCAATGAAAGAGGAGGCCCTGCCATAAAGAGTTATCTGATTCAGCTGATGATTCTGCTGACTCATTTTCCTGTAATACTCCTCCCCCCACTGCCTGAAACTAGTGATGATTCTGCTGATTCATTTCAGCTGTAACAACCCGCCAATGCATTAGGACCACCAATCAAACGGCAACACGGTTGCTCCTTTAAGCCTGCGAGTCCTATAAAAGAACAGGACCAAGGGTGTCGGGGAGCTTGGCCATTTTAGACTTTTGTCTGTTGTGGCTCTGCCAGCTGAATAAAGAATCCCTTCCTCATCTACCTTTGGTGTTCACGTGATTATTTCTCTCTGCCGGGCCTAGTTTCCTGAAACACTCTTAAAAAGCCAGTGCACAGACTCACTTGCTCACAGGCACTCAGTCAAGGCAGCGGCAGAGAAATGGTGGCTCGAAGGGCATTGGAGGTATACAGGGTGTCTGTCTTTGGGGCAAGGGCTGAAGGACATTTGCCATTTTTCTGTGTGGAGTCCTCCCATAGTATGGCTAGAGGGTGGTAGCCATCTCTCTATGTTGTGCCCTCTCTGTAAACCCAAGGTCAAATCTGAATTGGTCCAATGAGCTCTGCTCGCTCCACCCCAGTGACTCACTGAGACCCTGCTACACTTCATACCCTTCAAGGTTTGATCAACATTGAACCTTAAGAAAGCTGGCAGGGGGCAGCAGACCACAGGGTGTCCTCACTTTTTGTGAACCTACTCCAGGCCTGGTACTGGTGTAGACATCCTCTGTTCATAGCGAGGCCTCTCCCACATGCCTCCAGGTTTAGCACAGGGAGAGCACAACCATGGATCACTTTGTAGCTCCCAGACCAGGACCAGGTAGTCCCGGCTGGTCACAGGCAGTGGGTGACATGGGTCTGCACTGGAGCCCCTCTAAGAGGACCCAGAACTAGCATACTTAAAAAGTGGTGAGGTTGAGGTTGGCTTTAGACCACAACAGAGCACTGCCCAATTAGCCCACAAGTAGCACACACAAAAAGTGATCTCAACAGGCACCAGAGCCTGCTGGGGTGGATCCTGCTCCATGGAGTAAATAAGATAAGGACATAGCTCAGAGCCACACACTGACATGCCAATAACAAGGCTCAACTATAACAGAAGGGCACACACAACCCACACAAGGCACACTCTGGGAGCATCCAAAACTGGTGACCAGAAAGACTGTGCAAGGGCCCTGCAGGCACCTACTACATAAAGACACCCAACCAAGACTGAGAGACATAGCAGATCTCATAATACATAGAAACAAACACAGGGAGGTAGCCAAAATGAAGAAACAAATGTGTCCAAATGAAAGAATAGCAGAAAATTCCAGAAAAAGAACTAAACAAGATGGAGGCGAACTTAATAAATAGAGTTCAAAACAATAGTTATAAGGATGTACAAGGAAGTTAGTGCTGCCTAGACCCTCCCACACCACCCCCTTCTCCCTCTCCTCCCTCTCCCTCCCCTTCCTGCACCTGCTCATCCCATTGCCTGCTGTCTTCCTGAGGCCCTGTGGGTGTGCCTGTGGGCACCAGGTGCCAAGTGTCAGGTGGGAGCAAGGACAAACTGAGGAACTCACAAAGAGTCACAGGTACTACCCAGGCCCGGTGCGCCAAGGCCCACCACAAAGAGCTAGGGCCATACTCAAAATTTTTATTTGGCTACTATCTTGAAATACAGGACCTAAAAATGCCAACTACTTTGGAAGCAGAAGATGACCTGGATGAATAATAAAAATTAAGAATGACACTTTGGTTTTCTTATTGTCTGTCTGGCGTATGCTTCTGGAATAATATTCACCATGGTTGTGGATGACCTTCCAAACTAAAAATGCATCTATACTGCCCTGTGCTCATCAACAGTGGAAGACTCAGAGATGGATTTTGACTCTGGACTAGGAGATGATGACACAGTGATAATATTTTGGAGGACTCCACAATTTTTGTGACCTTCAAAGAAAATACAGGTGATAAAGAATTTAAATGGGATTGGACACAATATTAAAGAATGTTTCTAATTTGTTACACACGGAATTCAGAAAGTTAAAGGTACAGAGGGTGGGGCCCTGGCACAGTGGGCTGGGGACATCCTGGGGCCCTGGCACAGTGGGCGGGAGACATCCTAGGGCCCTGGCACAGTGGGATGGGAACATCCTGGGGCCCTGGCACAGTGGGCTGGGGACATCCGACATTCCCCCCGGCAAGCAGCAGAACAGCTCCACATCCTGGCTCAGAGCCACACCCAGCAGCCCCGGGACCTGGGGGTCCTTTCCGTTCAGATCAAAGTGGAAGGTGCCATCAAGCTGGCCTTGGCTCGGAACTGAAGCCGAGATGTGCGACTGACTGGGCCCACGGGAGCCGGAAATTCAGTTAGAATGGAGAGCGGATTTCCCGTGTGGTCCAGGATTCACAAAAATTACCCGTCCTGCCCCTGTGTTGATGCCCCAGGGTGGGAGACGTGTCACCTTCCGCGATGGCACCAGGCCCCAGTTCAGAGCCACAGCCCAGGACTCCTGCCCTGTTTCTCTGTCAGATGCCGACTCCTCTCTGGGGTCCACATACAGCAGCAAAGTCATCGCTCAGGACCTGTGGCTGTCCCACACCACACAACGCAGCCTGTCCCTGAGAGCAGACAAGGGAACCCAGCTAGTTCTCATTCAGTGCCAGGTTACTGCAACCAGCTGCCTTGTGGGGTCCTTCGGCCTCCACCTGTCCAGGGTTCTCCAGGCACAAGGACTGCAAACAAGGGTGGGAGGAGGCTCCCTTGCCTGGCCCCATGCAGTAGCAACCCCAGGCAGGGCCATCATTAGCCCTGGGAGTTCGCAGCCTCTCAGTTCTTCAGGTCAGAGTCCTATGATCCAACAGAAAAACAGGCCACCTACCTTCATGGTGATGCAGCAGGAACCTCCAAAACGGGGCCACCGAGGTTACAGCCAGGCCGAGAGGAAGGGCTAAACGCCTCTCACCTGGCGTCTCAACTGAACAGGCCTATCTCAATATTTTGCAAGGTCAGGTGCCTTCGACCACAACGACCAACCATGAAAATTCAGGAGCCCCTGGCAGCGAGCAAATCAAAATGTGCAACCTGCAGGGGGTGGAAGAGCTGGTCCCTCCTCCAAACCAGAGGTAGGGGTGCCAGGGGCCATCAGAGGAGAAGCATACCAGTGTCATGGGAATTCATGGTGACATCAGCAACCAGTAGGTCGGCACTTCTGGGGTCCCAACCTGCAAGGCCAGCTCCAACAGGGCCACCATCTCAGCTGCTGAGCAGGCAGCAGCAGATCGTGCCCTCCCACGGCCTGACGGTCCAGCAACAGGAAGCTAGAACCCTTGGAACCCTATGACCCTTTCAAGGGACCTGCTGAACCCACAGGATCCGATGAGCCAAGAATCTTGGACCCTCACCCAAAGGATGACTCCACCCAAGCAGATGCTTCCCCAGCAGGGGCCACAAGTTCCCATAACCAGATGCTGGGGCCTCAGGGTCATGTTCTGTTCCAGCAGAACCCAACGGTAGACCAAATGCTAACCAATCAGATGCAGGGGAATAAGGAACAGTTTAACACTCAAAACCAACCCAGTGACATGGTGGAACCAGCACAGATGATGAGGGCACAACTCCAAAAACGAAGGAAACCTGGAGCAGTTTATGAGACCCGTCAAGACAGATGCTGCCCCAGCCAGGACCTGTGAGCAATAGTCCTTCTCGGGGTATGGGAATTCGGGGCCCAGCCCACACATGGCCTAGCAGCGTGCTGCTCCTGCTACCACAGCAAAGAATGGTGTCATCTTGTCTCAAAGGATGCCTGTTAGCAGGCAACAAACCAACATGCCCTGCCCCCCCACGTGTAGGCCATGTAGGAAAATGGCGCCCAGGAAGCCACTTCTCAGGCCATGGGATGCCTTTCAATTCACCTTGCAGTGGGGCACCCAAAGGAAATCAGATGTCAGGTGGTCAGAATCCAGGCTGCCTTGTCAATAACAATGTCATGCTAACAAGCCCATTGTTGGTCAAACTACTGAGAGTGACATCTCTGCAGGTCATTTGGGGAAAACAATAAGCAACATAGTACAATGCAAAATAGTTAAAATAGAAGAAACCCCCTTGGAAGAAGAAAAACAGAAAGATACAAACACCCCAGACACTCACCCAGCTGGTCTGCAGGAAGTCGGTCAGGAGCTGCTGCCTGGAGAGCAAGGAATTAGTAATGACTTGAATAACTCAGGCGTTACACTGCCAGAATTTTCGAACTGACCACCAGCCCCTTCACAGAGTTTAGTCCCAAAGGAGACCCCAGCCACAGCCCTGCAGGGGTCTGTAGGAAAACCAGAGAACTCAGGCAAATGCTGCCTGAGTCTCAGGGCAAAGCAGTGAGCCCAAAGAGACCATAGAAAAGTCCAAAACCCCAAGCTGTGAGACTGCGGACCCGAAGAGCAACTGTGTCTTCTGAGAGAGGGAAACAGACCCTGGAAACAATCTTCTCCGCTTGCCTGAGCCTCCAGCTCTGCTGAAGACATAACCAGTGGGACTCACTCCAAGTAAACAAGCTGGATGGCGACTTGATTCTTGTAAATGTGTGTCAATCTCACCAAAAAGCCATTTTGAGCTGTGACTTATTAAAATCCATTTCAGCACAGCTGGTCATTTTAATAACGTGGCTCTTTTCTTACTTCCTGCAACCTGTTTTGTAAAGTGCAGTGGACAAAGCAGAGCTGTTGAACCCTTTTGCTTCTGTTGGAGTTCCAGGTTTCTAAAATGTTGTCATGTATTGAGAGGAGCCAATGCAATTATGTTACTAGTCATCACATTTCCTAAGCAGGTGGAGTACAGGGTGAGCATTTTCAGATCTAATGATGTATTTTGCTGTAGAAATAGTGTGTGAATAGCAATGGCTGGGACAAAAGAAACTTCTCATTTGGAAATGATATAATTTCATGATTCAGTATTTGTGCAAATACTGAATACATAGTGAATAAATAGAATCTAATGGTTTGTACAATGTGAAATACTGAACGTGTTAAATGTCACTGTCCTAGAAAAAAATCACAAATATAACTCATTTATTTCCCCTTTCTATTTTTTAAATATTTTTATTCTATTTATTGGGGTGCATTGGCTCCTAAAATTATATAGATTTCAAGTATTTTCAAGTGTACACACAATGCCACATACAGGTGACATTATTGTGGAAATATACTCTGACTTCTATTTTAAATTAGGTTTAAAAACGCTTAAAGGTTTTAAAGTTTCTTTCTAGTTCTGATGATAGAAAAAGTTTATTTAATTCACCACTGAGTTAAATGGGAAGAGAAACCCCCTTGCATTTATTCTTATCTAGATGTATTTTAAAGGTGTTTTCTTAATTCCCTTTTGTTACCGGAAAGTGGGGTGTCCTTGTCGACAGGACGTCCAGGTTCTTGGTATCTCGAGCAAAGAATTGAACGAGACACACACAAAGGTAAAGTGGTGAAACAAAGAGATGGTTTATTGAGGGGAAAGTACACTCCAAGGAGGTAGGAGCGGGCTCGAGCAAAGAAAGTGGCTCAGGAGCCCCGATGAAGGTGGCTTTGGGGCTTTTATTCTAAGTCTTCAGGGGAGACACCTCTGGGCGTGGGGTCTCTTGATTGACAAGTTTGATTGACAAGGGGTCTGCCTTCTGACTGCACATGCCCTTTCCCAGAGTTCAGTCTATTATAATGATATTAATGAACTTCTGGGCATATGTATGATATTACAATGATGGTATAATGAGGTTCAGGTAACTCTCACTGCCCAGGCCTTAGGAGCTGGCCCAAGCTGGTGGGCTGCTTGTGCCCTCTGACTTCCCTGTCTTTGTCTGGAGCTTCCTCCTAGCCTGGGGCAGGGATTACATGTGAAAGGATGGTATCCAGGCAGAACAATTCCAGCAGGCAGTCTCATGGGGGGTGGAGATTTCCCTATTCTGTCTGCCTTCCTCACATCCTCTTGGGAGGCCTGATCCCCACAAATCTCCATGGGAAACTGAGGGGCTGTGGGTCTCATCTTTTGTACCTGCTTCCTGCTGAAGATGGTTGTTGTCTCTACCTATTGGGGATCCACGGAGCTCTCACCCTGTCTGATCTAAAGGGGGAAAGGGTCTTGACTCCTTTGGTTGAGATGGACTGTAAGCCTTGTTGGGGCACCCCTAGTATCCTGATAGTTTCTAGATTAGGAGAAATAATTCAGTTAGTACTTTAAAGGCATTGATCAGAGAAATAGGTTTTAAAGTCCTTGTCACTAGGTGGTTTCAGGATGGAAAGTCTGTTGCTCAGGGTGAGGAGTCAGAGAAAATAGATAAGGAAAGCCATTAAGAAAAGGTGAAACTGGAGAGAAGACAAGATGGCGACTGGAGAGGAGGTTCCTAAAGCCTCTCCCAGAAAACACAATTGAACGGCCGACCAGGAGCCAAGAAAGCGGACCCTGAGTGACAAACCGGCTGCTGAGAAATCCACAAATCGCAAGTAAACCTGAAGGCTGGCGAGAAAGGGGCGAGTCGGGGAGAGGGAAGGGAGCAGAGA